>SJYX01015150.1:25428-43319 GCA_006410675.1 Oreotragus oreotragus | reverse complement strand
CTTTCTTTGGGATTGGAATGAACACTGACCTTTTCCAGTCCTGTGGACAATGCTGAGTTTTCCAAATTTGCTGGCATAATGAGTGCAGCACTTTCACAGCATCATCTTTTAGGTTTGAAATAGCTCAACTGGAATTCCATCACCTCCACTAGCTTTGTTCATAGTGATGCTTCCTAAGGCCCACTTGACTTCACATTCCAGGAAGTCTGGCTCTAGGTGAGTGATCACAGCATCATAGTTACCTGGATCATTAAGGTCTTTTTTGTACAGTTCTTCTGTATATTTTTGCCACCTCTTCTTAATATCTTCTGCTTCTGTTAGGGCCATACAATTTTTGACCTTTATTGAGCCTATCTTTACATGAAATGTTCCCTTGGTATCTCTGATTTTCTTTAAGAGATCCCTAGTCTTTCCCATTCTATTGTTTTCCTTGATTTCTTTGCATTGATCGCTGAGGAAAGCTTTCTTATCTCTCCTTGCTATTCTTTGGAACTCTGCATTCAGATGCTTATATCTTTCCTTTTCTTCTTTGCTTTTCACTTCTTTTTTTTTCACAGCTATTTGTAAGGCCTCCTCAGACAGCCATTTTGCCTTTTGCATTTCTTTTTCTTGGGGATAGTGTTGATCCCTGTCCTTTGTACAATGTCATGAACCTCTGTCCATAGTTCATCAGGCACTCTGTCTCTCAGATCTAGTCCTTTAAATCTATTTCTCACTTCCATTGTATAATCATAAGGGATTTTACTTAGGTCAAATGGTCTAGTGGTTTTCCCTACTTTTTTCAATTTTAGTCTGAATTTGGTAATACGGAGTTCATGATCTGAGCCAGAGTCAGCTTCTGGTCTTGTTTTTGATGACTGTATAAAGCTTCTCCATCTTTGGCTGCAAAGACTATAATCAATCTTATTTTGGTGTTGGCCATCTGGTGATGACAATGTGTAGAGTCTTCTCTTGTGTTGTTGGAAGAGGGTGTTTGCTATGACCAGTGCATTTTCTTGGAAAAACTCTATTAGTCTTTGCCCTGCTTCATTCTGTAGTCCAAGGCCAAATTTGCCTGTTCCTCCAAGTGTTTCTTGACTTCCTACTTTTGTATTTCAGTCCCCTATAATGAAAAGGACATCTTTTTTTGGGTGTTAGTTCTAAAAGGTCTTGTAGGTCTTCATAAAACCGTTCAACTTCAGCTTCTTCAGTGTTGCTGACTGTGGCATAGACTTGGATTGCTGTAATATCGAATGGTTTGCCTTGGAACCAAACAGAGATCATTCTCCCATTTTTGAGATTACATCCAAGTACTGCATTTTGGACTCTTTTGTAGACTATGATGGCTACTCCATTTCTTCTAACTAGCTTCTATTCCTAAGCTTCCTAACTGTCCCAAATCTCTTTCCAAAGAATTCCCTTTCTACCCATCCTAAGATCCAATACCCAAAGGATTGATACCTGATCCCACTCTTGCATTAGAGGCAGGATTCTTTCTGATTAGTTAATGGTCAGACCATACATGATTTGGGGTCTTTTGCTATCACTTATCCAATAGGTAAACAGGAAAAGAAAGGTGAAAAGACTTCAACCAAGCAAAATATTCAATGATTCCATACCCTACTATCACAGACTATGACTTTTTAAAACAGAAAGATCAAGAATGAATAATAGAACCTTACAAGAAAGTTTCTATATTTGGGCGATATGAGTGTGGTTCATTTTAGGTATTCAACAAGCACATACAGGAATGGTTTGTCCTCTTGGTCAGGGGTTCATGGGCTTATATGTGGTTAGTACTAACTAGGTCCTCCATTAAGAGCTGCTAAAAACTGATTCATTAGAAAAGACTCTTATGCTGGGAAAGATTGAAAGCAAAAGAAGAAGAGGGAAGCAGAAGATGAGATGGTTAGATAGCATCACTTGACTCAATGAGCATGAACCTGGGCAAACTCCCAGGAGATAGTGAAGGACAGGGAAGCCTGGTGTGCTGCAATCCATGAGGTCACAAAGAGTCAGACATGACTTAGTGACTGAACAACAACGAGAACCACAAATTACCTGTTGATAGAACGGTCCAGAAAGTTAAAAACTTGTAAAAAGAAAACTTTTTCACTTTTGACCTGGGACAGAACTGTTTTATATGATATACTCTCAACTTCCTTCTGGAAAAACCCAGCATTCCCAATAAAATACCTAAATAATCAGCAAAGTTAGGTAAACTTTAACAGTATTAAGACTGCTGGGGGGACTTCCCTGGTGGTCCAGCGGCTAAGACTCCAAGTTCCCAATGCAGGAGACCAGGGTTCGATCCGTGGTCGGGGAACTAGATTGAACATGCCACACCTAAGCGGTCTCATGCTGCAATGAAAGCCTAACACCTCATGTGCCGTAACTAAGACCCAGCACACCTAAATAAATAAATATTTTTTAACAAGTGTTGCAGGAGTTGCTGACCTTCAACACACCCTGAAATCTATCTGAGAGGCTGTCTCCCAGACTGTAGTCATCATTTTTCTCCAAATAAAACAGCTCATGAAGAGGAAAAATAAAAGAGTTGCAGGTTGAATTCCCAGGAATCAGACTCAGAGAGAATTCAGCACGCAGGGTATACCCAGGGGGTCAGCATGTGTGTACGAGAGTGGATGAAAGCCCAACTGGGCAGGGTGACAGGTAGAGTTGTGCAGCCTCGCCACAGCCTGCCCAGCCCCATGAAGCCCTGAGCCAGAGTGGCCTGTCAGAGGCTCCAGAACAGTCTGGAACTGGACAAAGAACAAGCAGTACGCTGGCAAATTGAACTCTGAGAAAACAAAAGCCCTGACTTGTTGGTGTTGGCTGATTTCCATAGTGTAAACGCCACACCATGCCTAATTTTATGAATGTCGTGTCACTGAACAAGGGATTGGAGATGTTCAAATGTTAGGCCTCAAGAGCCAGAAGAAGCTGGCTCCAGCTCACCACTGACCAAGATGACCAGGCCTTTCCCTGTCCACATCCATCGATCAATGGATGTGGGAAGGAGCATGGCCTTGGGCAAGGCAGCCCTCTGCAGCTGGTACAGTCCCTGAAGGGTCTGACCACTGAAGGCAGTCTACTGAAACCACTCCCAGCAGCTGGGGCAATGAGTCCTTTTCTGATAGGGAGTCTGGGCCCCTCATCACAACA
This sequence comes from Oreotragus oreotragus, assembly GCA_006410675.1. NCBI lineage: Eukaryota > Metazoa > Chordata > Mammalia > Artiodactyla > Bovidae > Oreotragus > Oreotragus oreotragus. The sequence continues at coordinate 40,175 of SJYX01015150.1, read as the reverse complement.
GAGTCCACCATACTTGTTCTGAGAAACTAAGTCACCTCCTACTCAACTAGCTGTCAGTCAAGAGTCTAATCACCTTTCACCTCTAGATGGAAAGATGTCCAGTGGTCCCAAATGATTAACACCCAGAGAGTGATAAAGGCAAAAGAAATTCCAGAAGTTCAGAGGCAGAAGGAGCCACTCAGACAGGCCTCCACAGAAAAACAACGATTTGAGCCTACCTTGAAGAATGAATTGAACTGTCATAGAAAAGCAGAGGAAACTGATGAGCAGCTACCTTGTCTTGCAATTAGAATCCTGTCCCTAACAATTACTCATTTTCAGGCCTTGCACAAATTATTTTACTTCTTTGTGCTTCAGTTTCCCTGTAGGTAAAATGGGGATGGTGATGATAATTATAATGTAACAATAGTAATAATATTATCTACCTCGAAGTGTTGTTGCAATAACTTAATTCACAGTTAAATTTGTATTAGTGTTTGGCAGTATAAGGCCCCCAATAAGTGAGCTGTTATTGCGTGGACATAAACATGAAGATATCATACTGCAGAGTAGTGTAAAAAAATTTACACACACACACATTACATGTATGCAAACTTCATTCCACAGGAACTGGGGAGCTGAGCAGGTAGACCCTAATATTTATAAAAGCCAGGACAAGAAAACAAGTGGATGCCTTCAGTTCCCCAGCCCAGACCGTGTCCTACACCACAAAGCCCCAAACATGTGCATACAGACACCTCAGCTGCCATCCCCAACTTCATTTACTGATTCCCCAGCCACAGTCAGTTCTCAAGCTTTTGAGGACATACTGGCAGCTGGATCAGCCCCCAGGAAAGCCAGCCCTGAGGAACAGCCCATGCAGTGCTGGAGACAGACTCTTGGCTCTGGTACAGTGAATTCTGATACCCCAGGAACCTGGGCTAGAAGGAGGGGGTTCCAGGTAGTCACCTCCTTGACCAGAAAGAGATGCAGCCAGAGAAGGACCAAAGCAGGTCAGCAGATCTAACAGCAGTCCTCGGTAGTTCTCCGTTCAGTTCAGTTCAGTCGCTCAGTCGTGCCTGACTCTTTGCAGCCCCATGAACTGCAGCACGCCAGGCCTGTCCATCACCAGCTCCCGGAGTTCACTCAGACTCACGTCTATTGAGTCGGTGATGCCATCCAGCCATCTCATCCTCGGTCGTCCCCTTCTCCTCCTGCCCCCAGTCCCTCCCAGCATCAGAGTCTTTTCCAATGAGTCAACTCTTCGCATGAGGTGGCCAAATACTGGAGTTTCAGCTTTAGCATTACTCCTTCCAAAGAACACCCAGGGTTGATCTCCTTCAGAATGGAGTGGTTGGATCTCCTTGCAGTCCAAGGGACTCTCAAGAGTCTTCTCCGACACCACAGTTCAAAAGCATCAATTCTTTGGTGCTCAGCTTTCTTCACAGTCCAACTCTGGGGATCAACACTTTTTACTCAATATTCCATCTTTACTCTTTATGGAATTACCATAAAGTAATCATGTCATGCTAATTCATGTTGATGTTTGACAGAAAACAACAAAATTCTATAAAGTGACTATCCTTCGATTAAACAAATAAATTTTAAGAAAGTAAAAAAAATAGACAAAAATGATACAAACAAACAAAAAGGTAATCATGTCATAAGAGAGGCTTTGCCGTACTAGAAAAGGCACTGGATTGAGGATTAGGACCTCTGAAATTATGATCCCAGCCACAAAGGCTAGGATCGTAGATTATATTATTATACTTCTTATAACTCACAGCACCAAACACCATGACAGTTCATAGTAAGATCTAACAGAAAATTTATATTTGTAATATTAAAGACACTCCAAAATCACTGCAGATGGTGACTGCAGCCATGAAATTAAAATAGACTCCTTGGAAGAAAAGCTATGAGCAACCTAGACAGCATATTAAAAAACAGAGACATTACTCTGCTGACAAATTTCTGGAGAATAAAAGCTATGGTTTTTCCAGGAGTCATGTATGGATGTGAGAGTTGGACCAAAACTGAGCACTGAAGAACTGACGCTTTTGAACTGTGGTGTTGGAGAGACTCTTGAGAGTCCTTGGACTGCAAGGAGATCAAAGCAGTCAATCTTAGAGGAAATCAGTCCTGAATATTCATTGGAAGGACTGATGCTGAAGCTGAAGCTCCAATAGTTTGCCCACCTGATGTGAAGAACTGACTCATTGGGAAAGACACTGATGCTGGGAAAAATTAAAGGCAGGAGGAGAAGGGGACGACAGAGGATGAGATGGCTGGATGGCATCCCCGACTTGATGGACGTGAGTNTGATGCTGAAGCTGAAGCTCCAATAGTTTGCCCACCTGATGTGAAGAACTGACTCATTGGGAAAGACACTGATGCTGGGAAAAATTAAAGGCAGGAGGAGAAGGGGACGACAGAGGATGAGATGGCTGGATGGCATCCCCGACTTGATGGACGTGAGTTTGAGTGAACCCCAGGAGGTGGTGATGGACAGGGAGGCCTGATGTGCTTCAGTCCATGGGGTTGCAAAAAGTGAGACACAACTGAGTGACTGAACTGAGTGTAAAAGACCATTGAGTTCCAGAATTCAATTTGGTTTTAAGAGTAATTTTCAAGGTGTTTTTAAAAAATCTAACCCAAGGTTCAAGCCTGTCTCTAAGAGCTGGATCCCCCTTTTCTTTTTTATCATCTAAAACTTCACCATCTTTCCTCACACACCAAAATGAACTTTCACACTATTCAGCCCTTTTCACCAAAACGGGAATCACTGATACAAAAGAGCCCCAAGGCCCAAAGCACTTGCTTCAGTTCCTGCAGTAGGCGTCCTTACTTCACATATTTTAACTAATTATTATGCAAATGAAAGCTGTTACTCAACAGGTAGGTTGTTAACAGTATGCGTACAAGAAACCAGCATCTCTCAGTTAGATATCTGTTTGAAAGTTTGTGCTTTTGAAAGTAAATAACATCAGAAATTAAATTATAGAGAAGGAAACTTATATGTTTCAGTGACTGTAAGCTGTTCACAGTCACTGAAATGAAAGATAGATGTTAAAGGGAATGAGAATGGGATGGTAAGTAATGAGAAGTAAGAACATCTTCTTAACTTTTTCTGAGGAGAACTCCTGGCCTATGGTGTCTTTCTGGAATCCAGAATTAGAAAATAGCTTTTATCCTGTTGGTTGGAGTGTAATTGTTCTCTCCAGAAGTTGTTAAGTGGTGTGTGTACATGTGTGTGTGTGTTGAGAATGCTTTGTGAGACTCACTGAGCTGCACATAACTCACTGCCACGTATTTGTGTAACTGGAGTCATCTCAGATGGTTTTGCTGACTTGTTTTCACACTCTGTTTCAAAACTGTGAATTAGACCACTCTGGAAACCCTGAGAAAGTCCTCCAGACCAAGGTGGGCTGAATGTTGCTTTACATGTTTTCACGACAAAATTGCTCCTGATTGAACTTATTCACACTTTCATGTGGGAGCATTTGGCCCTTGCCAATCCCCAACCTCGGAGAAGGCTATGGCACCCCACTCCAGTACTCTTGCCTGGAAAATTCCATGGATGGAGGAGCCTGGTAGGCTGCAGTCCATGAGGTCGCGAAGAGTTGGACATGACTGAGCGACTTCACTTTCACTTTTCACTTTCATGCATTGGAGAAGGAAATGGCAACCCACTCCAGTGTTCTTGCCTGGAGGGTCCCAGGGACGGGGGAGCCTGGAGGGTTGCCACCTATGGGGTCACACAGAGTCGGACATGACTGAAGCGACTTAGCAGCAGCAGTCCCCAACCTAGGAATCAAACCTGCGTCTCCTGTGTCTCCTACATTGGCAGGCAGATTTTTTTTTACCACTAGCACCACCTGGGAAGACCCAGATAAAGTAAGTTTGCCCTTTTTCTGTCTCTGCCCATGATATAATTTGTTTTTAAATATAACTACATAGTTGTGGAATAAAATTCGTATTTTATGGTGAGATGAGAAAAATTTAAACATAAAAAATTCTTCTTTACCCTCTGGCTTCCCCTCTCTCCAACTGTGTATTGCATATTTGCAATACATCAACCAAACCTCCCCTACAGGCAGGAATACCTGCTCAACTCTAAAGAGCAACCTTCTCTGGCGGCATTGGCAACTCCTTTAAGATACCAGTCCTCCCTGCTCTTGCAAGGGGTCACGTGAACCACCACAAGGATGCTTACACTTGCATTATGTAAACTGTCAATGTCACATCATTCAATGTACAGCCCTCTGTCTCAAGGAAATTTATATAATGGTGTCTTCTACCAGGTGAAACAGTTCTCAGAGCTTTCTGAGATGCTCTTCCCAGCTTATAATCCTCAAGTTTGGCTCAAATAAAATTTTCCAATTCTTTCTTAGATCGTCAATGTACTCTAATTATTGGAAGAAAAGAGTTGCAAGCATCAGGAGAGAGGGCCACAGAGCAAAATATTTCAAGGATCTGGATATTTCCTCCTGTTAGCCTTGTCTCCTATCCTATTTTCTTCCAGATTTTTAAGTTTTTCAGCTTTGAACAGTAGACACTTATTGCAGTGACTGTATTCTTGGCATGATTGTAGTTTGGGACTTGAAGGTTTTAGAGGGCAGAGATAAGCTGAAAATCACATCCTGTAGAGAAGTGCTTAGTAAATAAGAATGAGGGGCATCTTCTACAAGCATTTGAGAAGATCCCTTGTCACTTTCAGGAATAGATTTCTGCCCAGTGGATGACCGAGTAAACACAATGATACCTTTGATTGTTGGGAGGGATAGGTTTATTAAGGAAGGGAGGAAAAGAGGAAGAAAGCAACATTTAAATCTAATCTCTCTCATAAACTGAGCTCCTCAACACACACACACATTCACACATACACACTCACTCACTCACTGGCACACAGACACACACAGAGTTTGCTATTCTTTAGCTAATGGGATTGGCACCGCTTAAAGCAGATTGCTAGGTCATTGTCTGCCACCACAGCAAGAGAAACATTACTTAAAGGCCATTCAGACCCTAAAAGAAGCGGCTGAGCAGAGTAATTATCAGAGACTCTCCATTAACTAGGGCATCTTTGCTCTTTGTCTGAGTTGGTTTAATAAGGCCCACTAATGGGGCTGTGGGGGAGGGGGCCTGCTAATGGTTCTAAAAAAGCCCCTTCTTTGCCCCTTTATTTCTGGGGACTGTCTTTAGAGACGCTGACAGTAAAGCCAGAAGTTACCGTACTGAAAAATGACCTTCACAAAAACTTGGTGTGGACCCCTACTGCTCAGGATTCTAGATTTCAAAATGAGGAAACATCGTTGTCCCTTTCTTCTTTATGGCAAGGTGATTTCCCCACTTCATCTTACTGGTCCTTGGCCCTTTGGGTTTGGGGGAATGTGTCCTTGGAAACAGCCTCACTCGGTAGGAATAAAGCAGGATGACGCCCTGGGCCATTTCCCCTTTAGCTTGCTGCCTCTTCTCATCTTCCAGGGGTCTACTTTTCCAGAAAAATCACTGCCCCATTTTTCCTTTTAAGTCTGTGGTGCACTTACGTTTCAGACTTAGGATGGGCACTTGGATTCAAACTGCCGTGTTATAATCAGCCAGCTTTAACAAAGGCCTCACTCAGCTTTCCTGGAGGCTTGTATCTCACAAGGGAACTCCTGTGCATTACTTATAGTTTTAGCTGGGAAGTGACCTGAGCTGTCCATGTCTCACATCCCTTGGTCCATCCCTAGATGAAGGTGTCATCTCTTCTCCCCTGGGTGACTGCATCCTCCCCTAGCTAGTGTTTCAGCAGCACTGTTTGCCTCCCAACTCATTCTCCCTACAACAACCAGAGCACCTCTTTCAAAACAGAAATGTAATTAAACATCTTAGTGGCCTCCTGTTATTCATGAGAATTCTTGATATAATCTACAAGACCCAACATTGTCTGGCCCTTTCTTCCTGTCTAGTAATGTCTTGTATTGTGCTTTCTCCAGCTTTTTTGTTCCAGTCACTGGGGCCTTTTTCAGTGATTGATCATGTCCTGCTTATTCCTGCCACAGGGCCTTTGCACATCTTTCTGCCTAGTATTCCTTTTGCCTAGTACCATCCACTCATCCTTCAGCTCTCAGATCAGTAGTCAGATCTTCAGGAAAGCCTTCCCTGACTGCCCGTCTAGGTCAATAACTTTTATTTCATGCATTTATAAACCATATATGCCTTCATGGCATGTGTGCATGCTCAGTTGCTTCAGTCGTGTCTGACTCTTTGCAACCCCATGGACCTTAGCCTGCCAGGCTCCTCTGTCCATGGGATTTCCCAGGCAAGAATGTTGGAGTGGATTGCCATGCCCTCCTCCAGGGGATCTGCCTGACCCAAGTATCAAATATGCGTCTCCCGAATCTCCTACATGGCAGACGGACTCTTTACCACTGAGCCACTAGGAAAGCCCACTGTAATTAAACTTTTACATTTATTGGAATGATTTATATGTTTATAATTACCTCCTCAAGAGACTGTAATGTCATGAGAATAGTTATAATCTCTATAAGCAACAACTACATCTGGTTCTGTACATCATTATATCCTCAGGGCTCAGAACAATATCTATGACCTAAGTACTTGCCTATTTTCAATTTTTCAACCAAAGTTTGTTCCCTGAGAGGTTTCCATGACTACGACATTTGGGAATTACCTATATCCCATATTTTCCCCTATCAGAGTACAGGCCTGTTCTCCTTTCCTGTGAGATTAAAGACTAATTTTCTAGTTTCAGAGGTAGAACTAAAAGCACATTCTTATTCCCCTAATAAGCGGACCCATATGCAGTAACATAGATTCACAAGGCTCAAAGAAGCACCACTAGCTTTAATGATGCCTCCTGTCTTGTCATGACCCAGTGGGAAAGAGAATGGGTGTATAGCCAAAGAGGGGAGTCAGGGATTACAGACTGTCAGCACTGCAGGCATATCGGCACAGAGATGGCCAGGCGTGATTGTTTCAGCTGGTTTTGGCCCCCATGAAAACTGAGGACTTTCTCTACTGGTTGGAGAAAGAAGGGTGGACCTTGGCAGATGCAAAGTAAGAGCACAGATTTGGGTGTGTATTCTGTTGCTTGGAGTGTTCTGGGGAGATGGCCATCCAGGCTGTCCTATATGGGGCAAGCTGAGTATCCCTTGACTTGCACTGAGCGGCATCAGGCATTCAGACAGTGGACTCATCAATTGCACATAGTCACTCCTTTTAAAAACTAAGTCAACTGCACACTTGAATTTCACAGTTGTGGCCAACTAAACTCAGACTGCTCTATTATAATCAAGTTGCATCAGCCAGCCTTGAGCTCCCACAAATTTAGGAACAGTTTGGAAATTAAAGGAAGAAAGTCTTATGATAAAGTTATGTTTTCAGAGAATCTGAGGTTCCATAAAGAAACTGTCTGCAGAGGCCAGCATGTCCTTTGTCCCTTATCCTGTAACTGTAAGTTCACGTGGTCACACACATGGATTCCAGATGTACCCAAGTTCAGAACCAGGACTAGAAAGTTTTCTGGACTTGGTAATAGTGGGATAGATGGCTGCAAATTGTTACATAATCTTTGCTGCTGTAGCTGCTGCTAAGTTGCTTCAGTCGTGTCCGACTCTGTGCGACCTCAGAGATGACAGCCCACCAGGCTCCCCCGTCCCTGGGATTCTCCAGGCAAGAACACTGGAGTGGGTTGCCATTTCCTTCTTGCTGTCTAAATTACTGAGAAAATCTGCAAACCTCCAAACTCAGTTAACATGTATCCTATGAGCATCTCTCAGACTCTCAAACTGCAAAGGACACAGAAGAGTATAAAACAAGGTATATACTTAACACAGAGAACTGGCAATCTATAATGAAAGATACATGTTTTCAAATAAATGAGACAACAGGTACAATGAATCCTGAATTGTTGGGTTCTAGTCCAGTGTCTCTACAAATGTGGTCCACAACCTGTAGCATCAACATCACTTGGACGCATCATTAGAAATGCAGGCTTCTGGACCTACTGCAGTTCCACTGAAACAATTTCTGGGGGCAGGAAAACAGGAGGTTGACAATCTCTCCAGTGGATTCTCATACATACTGAAGTTTTAAGTCATTATAAAAGTTGAGGAAAGAAGTTTGAATGGAGTGAGAACTTGGGAAGTATTTCAAGGAAACCCTTGAGTTTAATCTGGGTTGTCCTTGAAGATTCAGTTCAGTTCAGTCTCTCAGTCGTGTCTGACTCTTTGCGACCCCATGAATTGCAGCACGCCAGGCCTCCCTGTTCATCACCATCTCCCGGAGTTCACTCAGACTCACGTCCATCGAGTCCATGATGCCATCCAGCCATCTCATCCTTGGTCGTCCCCTTCTCCTCCTGCCCCCAATCCCTCCCAGCATCAGAGTCTTCTCCAATGAGTCAACTCTTCTCACGAGGTGGCCAAAGTACTGGAGTTTCAGCTTTAGCATCATTCCTTCCAAAGAAATCCCAGGGTTGATCTCCTTCAGAATGGACTGGTTGGATCTCCTTGCTTCCTTCCATCCTAAGATTTGTATCATGAAATGTGAGCCATAATTAGCATTTTAACAAGCATGACAGATGATTTTTTATGGAATTAGTTTTAAGATGACACTGTTAAAAGGACTGCTTTAGGAGGCTATCTCAAGCATAGATATTTGCATTTTAACAAGAACCAAAGCTTCAGCTTTGTCTTCCCACATGGTTCAGTGGGTAAAGAGTATGCCTGCAATGCCAGAAACACAAGAGATGCAGGTTCTATCCCTGGGTGGGGAAGATCTCCTGGAGAAGGGCATGGCAACCCACTCCAGTAGTCTTGCCTGGAGAACCTGTGGACAGAGGTGCACGGAAGGCTATAGTCCACAGGGTTGCAAAGAGTTGGACACAACCAAAGTGACTGAGCACAAAGCCTCAATTTAAAGGAGTGAAGTCAGTATTCATTTCTGATAACATGGTGAGCTAGAGACCCTGATCAATTCTATCACTGGAAACAACTAAATCTTGGATTAAATATCTTTTAACATCTTGTAAATTTGTTGATGAGCTGTCCAGAAAGGAAGACATTCTCTGAGGTAAAAAAAAAAAAAAAACCTAATTTTAAAGCAAAAAGTCAAAAATGTAAGCAGCGCAGTTACGTTGGCTTTTGCTCTCTGGGATTTGCCAAACCCCATTAAAACTGAGTTTCCGTTTTCATGCTGCAAAGGGCTTAGGGAGAAAGATGTTACACAGACAGTGGGGAGCCTACTAAGGGACCTCCATTAAAGCTGGGGTTCACAAGGCTACATATGCACTTAAAGGTTGCTTTAGAAATAAGTCTGCTCCCATTCCTGGGTAGTATGGAAAAGTACCTATCTCTAACTGTGGGGAGGGTGAAAAGGGGGGGAAATCTCCCTTCAATATTCTTAACCACAAGCCAGATTTCATATAGCTTCATGCTTCCTAGACAATCCAAAACTCCTCAACATGAATATTTGTTTTAAAGTATTTTGGAGTCAGTAGTTGCCCAGAAGCCTGGCAGAAGCAAGAGAAAATTCTCTCTGATGCAAATCATTCCTGATCTAGGTAAAAAATATTGCCAAAGATAAAGTTTTCAAAATATGAGCTCTTATTTAAAAAATTTCCCATTTACATACAAATACATAGATGTCAATATCACACTGTATTACTGTGGCAATGAATCCTGATGACTTGATCTTTAATATACACACACAATTTCACCACCTCCATATTTACCTCCCTCACCTTAGTTCAGATCATCATCATTTCTGACCAGTACTGCATGTTCAGGTTCACAATTTTAGATATATGATACACAAAAAAAGAATTCTGAAGCATCTTACAAATGGTGTTTTACAATAGAATTAAAAATATAGAGCAATACCTTGGTTTGGAAGAATTAATACTGTTAAAATGGCCATAGCACCCAAAGCACCAGATGGTCAATGCCAAAATCAGATTGATTATATTCTTTGCAGACAAAGATGAAGAAGTTCTATACAGTTAGCAAAAACAAGACCAATAGCGGACTGTGGCTCAGATCATGAACTCCTTATTGCCAAATTCAGACTGAAATTGAAGAAAGTAGGGAAAACCACTAGACCACTCAGTTCAGTTCAGTTCAGTTGCTCAGTCGTGTCTGACTTTTTGCAACCCCATGAATTGCAGCATGCCAGGCCTCCTTGTCCCACCAACTCCCAGAGTTCACTCAGACTCATGTCCATCGAGTTGGTGATGCCATCCAGCCATCTCATCCTCTGTCGTCCCTTTCTCCTCCTGCTCCCAATCCCTCCCAGCATCAGAGTCTTTTCCAATGAGTCAACTCTTCGCATGAGGTGGCCAAAGTACTGGAGTTTCAGAATCACCATTAGTCCTTCCAAAGAGCACCCAGGACCAATCTCCTTTAGAATGGACTGGTTGGATCTCCTTGCAGTCCAAGGGACTCAAGAGTCTTCTCCAACACCACAGTTCAAAAGCATCAATTCTTTGGTGCTCAGCTTTCTTCACAGTCCAACTCTCACATCCATATATGACCACAGGAAAAACCATAGCCTTGACTAGACAGACTTTTGTTGGCAAAGTAATGTCTCTGCTTTTGAATATGCTATCTAGATTGGTCATAACTTTTCTTCCAAAGAGTAAGCGTCTTTTAATATCATGGCTGCAATCACCATCTGCAGTGATTTTGGAGTACAGAAAAATAAAGTCTGACACTGTTTCCACTGTTTCCCCATCTATTTCCCATGAGGTGATGGGACCAGATGCCATGATCTTCGTTTTATGAATGTTGAGCTTTAAGCCAACCTTTTCACTCTCCACTTTCANACTCCCAAACATGAACCCCCCTCCCACCTCCCACCCCACATCTTCCCTCCAGATCATCCCCATACACCAGCCCCAAGCATCCTGCATCCTGCATTGAACATAGACTGGCAATTCATTTCTTACATGATAGTATACATATTTCAATGCTATTCTCCCAAATCATCCCTCCCTCTCCCTCTCCCTCTCCTTCTCCCTCAGAGTCCATAAGTCCGCTCTACACATCTGTATCTCTTTTGCTGTCTTGCATACAGGGTCTTGAAAGCTTTAGGTAAAAGAATTGTGTACAATGGTAAACAAGATATTGTGTCACATTCTCTCTGAGCCTTGTCATCCTTAAATTAAAGCTGCTTTCCTTCCTTAGCTAACATGCTGTTACTAAAATCTGAGACTTTCAGTGATCAAGCCTTTAAGACTCATATGCTAGTCATTATTATTTATTTATCTATTTATTTTAATGAGAAATGAATCATAAAAGGAAACTAAGCATACTGATTTAGTGTATAATGCTGGATGACCACAGTATCACGCTGCTTGCTGTTGTTTAGTTACTAAGTCGTGTCTGACCCTTCTGCGACCCCAGGGACTGTAGCCCACCAGTCGTCTCTGTCTATGGGATTTTCCGGGCAAGAATACTAAAGTGGGTTGCCATTTCCTTCTCCAGGTGATCTTCATGACCCAGAGATCAAACTCAAGTCTCTTGTGTCTCCTGCATTGGCAGGCGGATTCTTTACCACTGAGCCACATGAAGAAGCACAGTATAATGTACGGAAAGCCTCATAAGAACTACACAATGGATGTTTAACGATTGTACCAAATATAATCATAATGGGTGGAAATTTCCCTAAAATCCCTGACCCAGATCCTAGAGGTGTTATGCCTGTGCTTTCTTTCAGATCACAAGTTGGTAAATTATGTTTTTTTTTTATTCAACCACCCCTTACTGCACAGTCACTCAGTGCCAAGGACCAGCATTCAGTGGCAAGAAAGTTTTAACATAGCTTCCAGGGAAACACAGAAGAAAGAGAACTGAGAAGGATAATAAGGTCTCGCCCCATCACAGTGCTCACCTAAAACTGAGGAGGGGCAGGCCCTCCAGATAAAGACCTACGCATATGAGGATGTGGTACGGTAATGCAGGTACAAGTCAGGAGGCATGGACCACAGAGGACGGCAGGTTTGGGGGTGGAAACCATGTTCAGCAGGGCCGAGTCACATCACAAAGGGCCTTGTAAATTATGCTGGAAAGTACAAAGTTCATCTGAAAGCCAGTGGAAGCCACTGAACAGATGGAAAAAGGTGAGTAGAAAAATCACATCTATGTGTAGGCAAATTCACCCTGGCTGTTGTTGGGCAGGTAGAGGTTAGTCGAGGGGAGGAGACAAGGGCAGAGAGAGGCAAAGAGCCCAGGGAGCAGGGGGAGGGCAAATGTGGTGAAGATGGGGAAATATTGGGCTGTTGTTACATCTTCTGGAAAAACCCGAATAGACTTTTTGGTCAACCCAACATTAAGGTGTTAAAACAGACAGAACTTAATGAGTTAATCCTTTTGATTCTGTGTGAAGCTTTAGATTTGAAAATCCTGCTGCTTCCCTTCAGAGGAGAGAAAATCAGAGGCAAGAGAAAGATACTATCAGATAACAATTCAACAACAAAAAAAAGAACAGTGTTTTTTTACTGTGCACATAATAAAATTTCACATGCATAGAGTCTAGTTTCTTGAACTAGCACTATTTACATACCACTTCAATGATACCTATCATGTCAGGATCAATAAAAGTCCCTTAGAAGTATCACCCTGCCCCCACCAGGTGGTCGGCTCCTCCTCTAAGTACCCCAGCACCAAGCAGAGAGCTCAGCACACACAGCTCAATACATGTTAGTTTAGTGGAAATGAAGGGTAATTTGGGATGTCATTAGGTCAAATGTGTCAGGCCTACCAAAACCACCTAGCATAAAAATAGGTCTCTGGCGCTACGTATTATTTAGAGAATAAATGACAGCAGAAAATGGAACTAATTTCCTGAATGGAAAGATAAAGTAGAGTAACCACTGAAAAGCAGCTGGAAGGAATGCATGAGAGAGATATTAAGCATTCCCAGCGTTCCCAGCCAGACACCAGAGAAGGCAATGGCACCCCACTCCAGTACTCTTGCCTGCAAAATCCCATGGATGGAGGAGCCTGGTAGGCTGCAGTCCATGGGTCACTAAGAGTCGGGCACGACTGAGGGACTTCACTTTCACTTTTCACTGTCATGCACTGGAGAAGGAAATGGCAACCCACTCCAGTGTTCTTGCCTAGAGAATCCCAGGGACGAAGGAGCCTGGTGGGCTGCTGTCTATGGGGTCTCACAGAGTCGGACACGACTGAAGTGATTTAGCAGCAGCAGCAGCAGCCAGACACTTATGGCTGTGAGATAAAAATAACAGGGAAACTAACACACAAGGAGAGCTGAGCTGATTCAGTCTAGGGTGGAGGATGATGGCTCATGAAATTAGAAAGACCCAAAAACAGTTCCCACTAAGAAGAATAGAATCCTCTTGTGCCCAGAACCAAAGGGGAAGCAGGTTATATATTACAGTGATAAAAGCCATAGATTGGGAGTTCCAGGATGATACATTAGTCCTTGGGTAATCATATCTGAAATCTTTGTTCAAAAATCCAAGGCCATACTTTTTTTTTTAAGACATGGAGATTTTTACTTGTTTCAACTCACCATTAAATCTCAATTCCTACATAGTACAGTGGCTGACACATAATAAACTCAGGAGAGATAATCAGTGAACATTAAATGAATGTTTCAATGAATCAATTTATTCATTTGAAGTCCTTAGGTGCCCTCATTATCTTAATTTCCGTTTCCTCTTAAACATATGATGAACTCCTTCCAGCTGGAAGATTAATTTTTTTTTCATCAGAATTAAACCCTGCATTATCTTTCTCAAGGATTCAACACTCCTAATTCTTTCTTTTCATGCCATTTTCCCAAGCAACACATACACATGCTTATAATCACACGCATTTTTTCTTTTTAAATTTCTCATAAATTTTGGATACTCTAAACCTGAGTCTCCGTGATTCTGTCTTTACAGATCTGTGACCTTTGTGTGCTTTTGCCCTTGACCATAAGACCCTCCTTTAATATCCTGTACACACAGCTTTGATCTCACACAGAATGATCACTGTTCGTTTCCAAGGCAAACCATTCAATATCATGGTAATCCAAGTCTATGCCCCGACCAGTAATGCTGAAGAAGCTGAAGTTGAACAGTTCTGTGAAGACCTACAAGACCTTCCAGAACTAACACCCAAAAGGATGTCTTTTTCATTATAGGGGACTGGAATGCAAAAGTAGGAAGTCAAGAAACACCTGGAGTAACAGGCAAATTTGGCCTCGGAGTATGGAATGAAGCAGGGCAAAGGCTAATGGCATTCTGCCAAGAGAACATACTGGTCATAGCGAACACCCTCTTCCAACAACACAAGAGAAGGCTCTACACATGGACATCACCAGATGGTCAACACCGAAATCAGATTGATTATATTCTTTGCAGCCAAGATGGAAAAGCTCTATATAGTCAACAAAAACAAGACCAGGAGTTGACTGAGGCTCAGATCATGAACTCTTTATTGCCAAATTCAGACTTATATTGAAGAAAGTAGGGAAAACCGCTAGACCATTCAGTTCAGTTCAGTTCAGTCACTCAGTCGTGTCTGACTCTTTGCGACCCCATGAATCGCAGCATGCCAGTCATCCCTGTCCATCACCAACTCCTGGAGTTCACTCAGATTCACGTCCATCAAGTCAGTGATGACATCCAGCCATCTCATCTTCTGTGATCCACTTCCCCTCCTGCCCCCAATCCCTCCCAGCATCAGAGTCTTTTCCAATGAGTCAACTCTTCGCATGAGGTGGCCAAAGTACTGGAGTTTCAGCTT
>SJYX01015150.1:6050-17665 GCA_006410675.1 Oreotragus oreotragus | reverse complement strand
AGTCTTTAAGGAACTTCCATACCATTTTCCATAGCGGTTGTACTAATTTACATTCCCACCAAGAGTATAGGAGGGTTTCCTTTTCTTAAGTGTGGTCTTCTCTTGATTGACTTTACCTAGGACATGGTTTAGCACTTTTACTCTAAACATCTTTATTCATTCATCCACGTCTTAAATTATCTCAGATCTACTTTATAATGGTGTTGACATTTTTTCCCTAACACAATGAAGAACACAAACACAGCTCTACCAGCAGTCACTCATTACTATAATTTAAAAGCCTACCTCTCCTACCCAGAGAGCATCATGCTTAGTAGAATAAGTCAGACAGAGAAAGACAAATGCTGTATATTATCACTTATATGTAGAATCTAAAGAATAAAACAAACTAGTGAATATAACAAAAAAGAAGCTAACTCATATATAGAGAGAACAAACTAATGAGTACTAGTGGGAGAGGGAAACCGGATGACAGACATGGGGAATGACTACACATAGAATGAATAAGTACAAGGATTTATTGCATAGCACAGGGAATACAGGGCTTTCCAAGTGGCTCAGTTGTAAAGAATCCACCTGCCAACACAGGAGAACTGGGTTCGAACTGGAGAAGGAAATGACAACCCACTCCAGTATTCTTGCCTGGAAAAAAAAAATCTCATGGCCAGAGGAGCCTGGTGGACTACGGTCCATGGGGTCACAAAGAGACACAAGTGAGCATACACGCACACACACAAGGAATATAGCCAGTATTTTATAACTATAAATGGAATATAATCTATAAAAATTTTGCTGTACACTGGAAAGTAATATTGTAAACCATTATACTGCAATATAATATATACACCTATACATACATATACACACATACATACATATACCCACACATTGCTAAGTTGCTAAGTCGCTTCAGTCATGTCCGACTCTGTGTGACCCCATAGAGCCCACCAGGCTCCCCCCTCCCTGGATTCTCTAGGAAAGAACACTGGAGTGGGTTGCCATTTCCTTCTCCAATACATGAAAGTGAAAAGTGAAAGTAAAGTCGCTCTGTCCTGTCTGACTCTTAGCGACCCCATGGACTGCAGCCTACTAGGCTCCTCCATCCATGGGATTTTCCAGACAAGAGTACTGGAGTGGGGTGCCACCCACACATACATACATCCATAAAAGCACACAACTCCTTCCCTGGCAGTTCTGGTTATGTGGCCCAACAAGCTGTGACGTGCCTCTTCACCCCCATCCTCCTGTGGAGAATGACTCTTCTATCAAATCTCTGGTGACTGGGTGTTTCCATTCCAAGCTCTTCTCAAGGAACATCTGCCGACTCTCTTCCTTGCGCTCTCTCTTTTGTTTCCATCATCTAAACTTTTTCATTTCTCTCTCCTGTTCTCTGCATTCGGAGAGTTATTTAACTTGTCACCTATATCACAATAGCCTTAATTTTGTAATACTCTCCAATTTTTTTTTTTTTAATTCCAGCATTCAGTTTTAATTTCCTTCCAATCTTTTATCACATCATTCTTCCTTTAAATAAAAATCTTGTTGCATTTTCACTTCACCCTGATGTTTTCTTGTGCTATTTCCCTCTTTTAATAACTCCTAACCCTTCCCTTTGAAAAAGTCCACTGGGACCTACTAAGGCTGTCAGTTCCCTGAATTTTCAGTAGTCAACAGTGGACTGAAGCCTGGAACAAGCTCTTAAGAAGAGCTGTTTCCTTTCTCCTCTTCTGCAACAGTTTCCACCCACCCTCCCCCAGGTTGCTGTGCTTTGTTATGTTTACTCATCCTTGAATAAGGTAATCTATGCCCAGACTGAAGCTTTATCACCAGATATGTTCTTGAATCCATTTCTTGTCAAGTGGCATCATGCTGAATCTTCTTCTCAGATACGTCTGGAGAAGAGGTCTTTCACAAGGCTCTCAGATCATTTTCACAATGTGGCCGGCTTCCACCCATGCTCTCCTGCAGTAGGATCTTTCCGTGGAGCTCCCTTCTCAATCGTCTCAGCTCATCCCATCCCTTCCTTCCCCCTGAGAACTAACACCGTGGGAACTTCTCTGGGGGGCCAGTGGCTAAGACTCTGAACTCACAATGCCGGGCACGTGGGTTCAATCCCTGGTCAGGGAACTAGGACCCACTTGCCACAACTAAAGATCAAAGATCCTGCATGGCTCACTGAGACCCAGCACAGCCAAATAAACAAATATTTTATAAAAGAAAAGAACGAACACTATGCAACACTGGTCATAACTATTTCCTTGTTTTTGTTTTGTAGTCTTACCACCTATGTGACAAAGCATTCCTAAATAATTTAACTAGTATTGACTTTTATTAATCACAGTGAAAAGGAATTTTATATCTTTCTGTGACTTGCCTCTTTCACTCAATTTAATGTATCAGTATCCTCTAAACAGGCACACTCTTACAGTTGTGGAAGTCAACTTAATTTCTGCATGTTGTGGGAGAGAACACAGAACAAGAGGAAGCAAGAGGCATCTCAGTAAGATGATTGGGCTTCTTTTAGGACCTCATCTTATGTAAAAGTGATTTGAAAGAGTTTAGGGATGTGAAGCTTTGCTCTGGTTTGAATCCTCCTGGTAATGAAGTAATTCTGTGATTGGGTATTACACTAACTCTTACCTAGAAGGAAGACTTGGGAGAGTTTGAAGGCTATTGTGCAAAGAAGTGATGTGACATGAAACAAATCAATATTTAAAGAATATTGGACCATTAATGGTGTTTCAAGCTAGACTGGACTAGGACCTGAGCAGAGCAGGCCATGTACAATTGAGTTAGAGAGAAAAAGAAGGGTCAGCTCTAAGACACACTAAGACAGGAAAATTAGATCTCTAGGCTGACTATTTCATTTAAGGAAGAACCCACAAGAAGGAAGATCAGTCGTTCAGTTAAATACGTGGAGTTGACCTTTAATTTGTCATATCTAAAAGGATTAGACAAATACTATTTGTGTTTTACTTGGTCATGGCTTCAACAAAATGGTTCAAATCGTGATAGTGGCATGAGACTGTAAAGCTAACTAAACATCAACTCCCCTCCTTTCCCCTCCAAAACTATCTCATTCTGTAGGAGTTTTTGTCAATTTGATTTCTAGTAACCGATCAAGAGGTTGTTAGTTGTGGTACAAAGAACATTTAATAAAAACATTAAAACCTTCAATCATATGGAAGAATAAAAGAGTAAATAACAAATGCATTTGTACTTACTATCAAACACTATTATTTGTGATGTTTGCTTTTGAATATGCTATTTTATTATGAAAAAATTATAGGTTCAGTCCAGTTTCATTCTTCTTCCATCCTTAGAGGCAATCATGATTCCACATTTGATATTTACTCTTTGCCGTCTATGATTTTTTAAGAGAAAAATTGCACATATTTAAGCTGTGCCACAGAATTTGATGTATGCTGCTAAGTCACTTCGGTCGTGTCTGATTCTTCGCAACCCCATGGACTGCAGCCTACCAGGCTCCTCCGTGCATGAGATTTTCCAGGCAAGAGTACTGGAGTGGGGTGCCATTGCCTTCTCCGAATTTGATGTATATATTCATAATAAAATGATTTACTCTTTAGAGTCAGGATAATTAACGTATTATCTCTTCACATAGTTGCCAGATTTGGAGTGTGATAAGAGCACCTAAAATCTACTTCCTTTGCATTTCTAGTATTTAATACAGTAATAAATGATAACAAAAATTATAGTCATCATGCTCTATATTCTATGATTTTTTGTACTGATACCATCTATATGGATCCCCACCCAATAAAAATATTACTATTATGGTTTTGTTTTAACTTCGTATCTTGCTGGGGTGTAGCCAGCCAACAGTGTTGTCCTAGCTCCAGGTGAAGAGCAGAGACTAAGCCATACACAACTCTCCATTCTCCTTCAAACTCCCCTCCTATCCAGGCTGCCGCCTGACACTGAGCAGGGTTCCATGTTGGATGCATGGTCCTTGTTGGTTATCTTATTCGTTATGTTTTAAAATTTTCTAGGAGGGAGTCCCCTGGCGGTCCAGTGGTTAAGATCCAGCACTTTCACGACCATGGCCTGGGTTCAATTCCTACTCTAGGAATTAAGATCTTACAAGCTATGAGGTACAGCCAAAAAAAAAAGTTACAGAAATATAACTTACATAAAAATGCATATTGTACTGATAGTTACTGCATATAATATGATTAAAGTCATTACAATTTCTCAGCTTTATGCTTTTATTATTATCCCTGTTGCTACATATAAATTGGGTTCACTTGTTTTAATTTTTATTACATGAATTTTTTTTCTTTCTTACATGAATTTTTATAGAAGTATAATATACAGAAAAGCATACAAATTATAAATACACAATTTGATGAATTTTCACATAGTGTAACCAGAAGCTATTAATAAATCAAGGAATAGAACATTCAGTTCAGTTCAGTTCAGTTCAGTCCCTCAGTCGTATCCAACTCTTTGCGACCCCATGAACCGCAGCACGCCAGGCTTCCCTGTCCATCACCAACTCACAGAGTTCACTCAAACTCATGTCCATCAAGTTAATGATGCCATCCAGCCATTTCATCCTCTGTTGTCCCCTTCTCCTCCTGCCCCCAATTCCTCCCAGCATCAGGGTCTTTGCCAATGAGTCAACTCTTTACATGAGGTGGCCAAAGTATTGGAGTTTCAGCTTTAGGATCATTCCTTCCAAAGAACACCCAGGACTGATCTCCTTTAGAAATGAACTGGTTGGATCTCCTTGCAGTTCAAGGGACTCAAGAGTCTTCTCCAACACCACAAGTTCAAAAGTATCAATTCTTTGGTGCTCAGCTTTCTTCACAGTCCAACTCTACATCCATACATGACTACTGGAAAAACCATAGCCTTGACTAGACGGACCTTTGTTGGCAAAGTAATGTCTCTGCTTTTGAATATGCTATCTAGGTTGGTCATAACTTTTCTTCCAAGGAGTAAGCGTCTTCTAATTTCATGGCTGCAGTCACCATCTGCAGTGATTTTGGAGCCCCCAAAATAAAGTCTGACACTGAAGTGATGAGACCAGATGCCATGATCTTCGTTTTCTGAATGTTGAGCTTTAAGCCAACTTTTTCACTCTCCTCTTTCACTTTCATCAAGAGGCTTTTTAGTCCCTTTTCACTTTCTGCCATAAGGGTGGTGTCATCTGCATATCTGAAGTTATTGATATTTCTCCCGGCAATCTTGATTCCAGCTTGTGCTTCCTCCAGCCCAGCATTTCTCATGATGTACTCTGCATATAAGTTAAATAAGCAGGGTGACAATATACAGCCTTGACGTACTCCTTTTCCTATTTGGAACCAGTCTGTTGTTCCATGTCCAGTTCTAACTGTTGCTTCCTGACCCATTAACAGCACTCAAAATATCCTTTGTGAGTGAAATAATGCCATGTGCAGCAACAAGGATGGACCTAGAGATGATCATAGTAAGTGAAGTAAGTCAGGAAGAGAAATATAAATATCATGTGATATCACTTATATGTGGAATCTAAAATACTACACAGAAGAACCTACTTATAAAACAAACAGATTCACAGACATATAGAACATTGATTGCCACAGGAACAGTGCGGGTGGTGGGAGGATGGATTGGGAGTTTGGGATTAGCAGATGCAAACTACTATGTGTAGAGTGGATAAACAACAAAGTCCCACTGTATTGCACAGGGAACTATATTTAATATCCTGGGATAAACTGTACTAGGTAAGAATATTTAAAAATGTCTATACACATATAAAATGAATCACTTTGTTGTACTGAAGAAACTAACATTGCAAATTAACTATAGTGTAATTTTTTTAAATTGCACAAAATTCCCTTTATACATTTCTATTCAATACATTCCTCCTCCAGAGCAACCACTCCATCAACATTAGATTTATCTCTGAACTTTTTACGAACGTAATCAAAACAGTGCAGTTTTTCTATTTTGACTTCTTCTGCTCAACATTATATTTGTGGGATGCATCTATATTGGTATTCACATAGTTATAGTTCATATCTTTTCATTGCTTTATGAATAAACTGTATAACATTGCTTTATCTATTGTTGGAATATACCACATTTCATTTATCTATTCTACTGTTAATGGTTGTTTCAAAACTTTAGCCATTATAAATAATGCTGCTATGAACATGTTTTGTGGTGAATAGATCCATGCATTTCTGTTGGATGTATTGCTGAGTCCAGCTTTGATAGATATTGCCAAACAGTTCCCTAAAGTGGGTGTACCAACTTGCAATCACTACAATCCACAGTCAAATATGAGAGTTCCAGTTGCTCCATATTCTCACCGATACATGGCATTGTCAGTCCTCTTTTTAGTTGCTCTGGTGATAGGTAAGGTTGTCTAGTTATAACTGTATTTGCTTGTTGATTGGTGAGTTTTAATACATTTTCCTGTGTTCACTAGCCATTTGAATTCCTCCTTTGAGAAGTTCTTGTTCAAATCTTCTGTCTGTTTTATAGTTTGTTGTCTTTAAAAAAATGATTTGTAGGATAAATGCATTGCTAATAGTTTCATTTATCTGTGGTTTTCCTTTTCACTTTCCTAGAGATTTAACGAATAGCAGTTCTTAACTTTAATATAGCCTTATCTATTAGGTTTTTTCTTCTTTATGGTTAATTTTTTGTGTGTTCTATTTAAGAAATCTTTTCTTATCTCAAGGTCATAAAGGACCTTTACTTTTAAACTGCTGCTGCTGCTAAGTCACTTCAGTCGTGTCCGACTCTGTGTGACCCCATAGACGGGTATTTTTTTAACTGATATATAATATTTCATCTGGTGATGGATATTTATATTGTATCCAGTTTCTTCTGGGCTATATGTATTTGCAAGTGTGTAGGCTTCAGCCTGCGATTTTGGTTCAGATCTTATAGTGTCATTTCACTGCCATGTAATATTGGACAATTTACTTAAGCTTTCTGACTTCTTTTACCTCATCTGAAAAATGGAGATAACAGAGCCTATTGCCTGTCATAGGCAAGTCATATTGCTTTTTGAAGACAGAAATAGCCCCTTTTCTTAATTTCTTTGATGTGTCCCTGAATCTTTAGATATTAGAAAACAAACTCTTTGGGTTTGAGGCTTTAATTTTTCTTTATTGAAGTAAAATTAATATCACATGGTAAATTGTTTAAGCAATACAAAAATATATAAAATCAAGGGCAAAAGCGTCCTCTTTGCTATTTGCACACCTGTGCTTTTTCTAGTGTTGTCATCTGTAAAACAGAAGTAATATTAAAAATATAGGGTTGCAAAAAGGATTTGGTAGGTTATTGTCTGTAAAACACTTAGAAGAGATTTTGGTACATAGCCAGTGCTGAATACATATTAGTTATTCTTATTGTTTTCTTGGAGGTATTTCCCTATCAGTTCACATAATTCCATGATATTCTTAAAAGGCTGTATGTAGTTTTTTTAAATGGGTATCTCCAGATTTTCAGATTTTCCCATTAACCACAATTTATTTCTGTATGTAACTTGGCGAGTTTTTACAGCTATATCTTTTGTAATTTTTTGAATTTGAATTGTAGAATCAAAAAATTGTGGTGTGTCTGTATTTTGAAAGATATTGCTAAATTGTCTTCAAAAAAATATATGAATTTGTACTTCCATTAAGTATAAGAATGCTTTTCCTATACTATTAACAATATTCATCATTTATTGAATTTTATAATCTAATGAACAAATTCAACATACCTCATTAAAAAATACATTTAAAAACTAACAGCTTTATTGAGATATAATTCATGTATCAAACAATTCACCTATTTAAAGTTCACAGTTCACAGGCTTTAGCATATTCACAGAATTGTGCAGTCACCATCACAGTTGTCATGACCTCAAAAGAGATGCTAATTATTAGAAGTCACTCCCCATTTCTCCCCAATTTCCAATCCCCGAGCTCCTGGCAATTATTGATCTACTTTTTCTCTCTTGAGATTTGCCTATTCTGAGGATTTCATATAATTAGAATCACACAGCATGGTCTTTGTGTCTGGCTTCTTTCACTTAGCTTAATATTTTCAGGGTTCATTCATGTTTGTAGCCGCTATCAGTACTTCATTCTTCTTTGCGGCTGAATAATATTCTAACAAAATGGATATATCACATTTTGCTTACCCACTCATCTATTGATGAACATTTGAGTTGTTTACTCTTTTGGGCTATTATAAATTATGATACTTTTTTTCCTTTCCTCTTTTTTCTTTTTCCTTTTTTTTTTTTTTTTTTTNAATATTTTCAGGGTTCATTCATGTTTGTAGCCGCTATCAGTACTTCATTCTTCTTTGCGGCTGAATAATATTCTAACAAAATGGATGTACCACATTTTGCTTACCCACTCATCTATTGATGAACATTTGAGTTGTTTACTTTTTTGGGCTATTATAAATTATGATACTTTTTTTCCTTTTCTCTTTTTTCTTTTTTCTTTTTTTTTTTTTTGCCATACCAGGCAGCTTTTGGAATCTTAGCTCCCTGACCAGGATTTGAACCTGGGCCCTCCTCAGTGAATCTCTGTGTCCTAACCACTGGACTGCCAGGGAATTCCATATGCTATTTTTTGTTGGTGAATAACATTCATGGTATGGATATACTCATTGTTTTAATATGCAACTATTTAATTGTGAAAGAGAGGAACATTTTAATATATTTGACCATTTCCATTTGATTTGTTTTTACTCAATGAATTGTACAAAGTGCTGCGTATCAATGACTATATCTCTTTGCCAATTATATTGCAATATTTTTTCCACTTTGTATATGCTCAAATTTATTCTCTTCCTTTAAGACTTTAGGATTGTCTGTCTTACTTAGAAAGTCTTTTTATATGCCAAGATTATTCATCAAAGAAAATCTTTAAAGTTCTGAACTTTTAGTATTATAATTTTATTTTTTTAACATTTAGAATATTAAAATCTGGAAAGTTGGGAGATATAAAGAGTGTGATAAAGGACCTATTTTGTTTCACTTTTTATTCCTAACCAATTTACCCATCATTTATTAACTGACGCATCTTGCCTTCTTTCCATCTTCCCCAAATTTGGTACATTTTCCTTTTCATACTGGAGAAGGGAATGGCACCCCACTCCAGTATTCTTGCCCGGAGAATCTCATGGACAGGGGAGCCAGGTGGGCTATGGTCTGTGGGATGGCAAAGAGTCAGACACAACTGGGCACACAGCACACCTTTTCATACATAGTTCACATGTGTATTTGGATTTATTTCTGATTATTCTAGTCTTTTGAGCTACCTATTTCTTTTCTAGAATATTTTGATTATAATGTTATCATATATTTTAATATTTGGTTGTATTAATTACTTCCTCACTATTTTTCAGAATTTTTCTAACTTTTCATTTACATTCTTAATGAACTTCAGTACTAGTAGAGTTTAAAAAAATCTTGATGTTTTGTCTTTACATTGAATTTATAGATCAATTAAATTAATGCTTTGTTATTGCAAATAGTTTTCTCTCTTGATAGCTGTAACCACAGGGGAAATCTGAAATGGAAAAGGAAGAGGAAGTTAAGGGAGAAGAGACTATTTTTCTTATAAATCACATCTAAAATATGATGTAAAGTGTATTTCTTCTCTGAATAGCACAAAACACTTTAAAAATAATACTTCAACCTCTAAAACATCCCAACATCACATAATTACTATTTCTAATTTATAGACTGAAAGTGCAAGGCAGATTCTTGGCCACACTTTTAAACTTTTATATATTTATTCTTAAATGATTTTTCTTATTTTGAATATTTATGAAGAACTGAAAATAAATCTTTCCTGCCTTTCGGCTTTTGGCAGCTTCTACCTGAGTAAAATAAAATAATTGAGGTTAAAAGAAAACCTTTTTATCTATCTATCTATAGATATAGATGAAGGTAGAGATACAGTTGATAGTGATTTTACTCTGATACAAGCCACTTTATGTAAATTTGACTTTTATCCCAAATTTGACTCTAAATGTTCTTGTCAAAATTATTTTCAGGTTATCCAAAGTGATAAGTAATAAACAGAAAAATAAATTAGCTCTCATTCTTAGCTTCTCATACCTCTTAATTTTGAACAGTTTCTTCTAGAGAATCATAAAATTAAAGGTTATTTTCCTGAAATTTTTCTCCCCCTAAATATTTGGATAACATGCTGGGGTGACTAAATGGATCGTTCACATCTACTATGAAGACAGCCAATCTGTAAAGAAAAGCTAAGAGAACAGGGAGTCCAAATGCACTTGGAGTACCTGGAAATTACACCTGGCAGCCAGCAACCTTTTGTGCTTCTTTGTTGTACTGTGTTTTCTGGCCGCAGGCTTTCAAGGGTACCTTTATTTCACTGATTACTAAATTAGTGTTGGATTTAATGAGCGAGATCTGTCCTTTTATTTGTGCCTTTTTTCCTTCTTCTTCTTACTTAAAAAAAAAAAAAAAGGATCAGCATCACAAAAGCTTTGTACATTTCTAGTTTGCTTTTGATGATATGACCATTTGCTCCCATCTATCTCCATGGTAATGAGCTTCTTCTACCCCCACTTTCCAAAGCCTCAGATACTTAGGAAGCTTCAGTCCCAGAGTAGAGTTGCATGCTAAAATAATGCAGAGAAACAAATTGGTCTCTGTAAATAGGCTCCATCTTCAAAGCACTAGAATATTCTTCAAAATGTGATCCATTTTCTTTGCTTGAAAACAGGTGTGTTTTAGATAAAAACATTTGAAAGTAAAATTTGGCATCTCGGGAAATGCCTCTTAGTAAGTACCTATTTTCCAAAACAAGGCTTAGATAGAATTTCAAAATTAGAAGAGGCCTCAGATTTCATCTAGCCCAAGATTTTTACTGTACATTTCAGGAAACTGAGGCTTAACAAAGTTCATTGTCTTTTTCTAATTATAAGTTGGGACTAGGACTTACATCTTCCAGCAAGGTAGTCTTTCCTCTGTTACCAATAGTTCAACAATATTAATAATAACTATTAATGATATTAATAGCAACTGCTATTACATAGTACTAATAAAAGTGATAATGCACAGAATATGTACTGTAAAATGTAAATAATTACTATGAAGTCTAAGCTAGGCAACTTTTCACTGTAACTTGAAGTTCTTTAAAAGCTGATCTTTCAGTTTTCAAATTGTACCACCTTAAAGAATATACTCATAGAAGTCAATATTCCTAAAAGATTATATATGTTTATATATATGCACACATATATATATTAGTATATAAATAAAATAACAACAGGGGTAATTTCTGAGTAGTGATTACTGTTTTCTTTTTTATAATTTTCTGTATTAAAATGTATTGCTTTCTTTATAAGAAAAAAAGACTTTTTAATTTTAGGAAAAAAAAGGTTGCACATTTGTTGCTTAAGATGTAACTCATTCAAATAGCATTGAAATATGTATACTATCATGTAAGAAATGAATTGCCAGTCTATGTTCAATGCAGGATGCAGGAGGCTTGGGGCTGGTGTATGGGGATGATCTGGAGGGAAGATGTGGCGGGGGAGGTGGGAGGGGGGTTCATGTTTGGGAGGTCGTGTAAAAAAATAAATAAATACAAAAAAAAAAAAAAAAAAAA
>SJYX01015149.1:223681-285477 GCA_006410675.1 Oreotragus oreotragus | reverse complement strand
AAAAAAAAAAAAAAAAAAAAAGCTGTAGGCACAACTCTTCCAGATTGTAGATAACACTACAAAGCTACAGTGATCAAAACTGAGTGTTTCTGGCACAAAAACAGACATAGATCAATGAACAGAATAGAGAGTCCAGAAGCAAACTCACACACTTTAAGTCAAGTAATCTACAACAAAGGAGGCAAGAATATACAAAGGAGAATAGACAGTATCTTCCACAATTGGTGTTCGAAAATCTGGAAAGTTATATGCAAATCAGTAGAAATTAGAACACTCCCTCATACCACTTACAAAAATAAACTAAAATGATTTAAAGACCTCAGTTTAAACACAACACCATCAGACTCCTAGCAGGAAACATAGGCAAAACATTCTCTCAATAAATTGTAGTAATATTTTCTTAATCAGTCTCCCAAGACAAAAAAATAAAAACAAAACAAATGGGACCTAATTAAAATGAAAAGCTTTTTCACAGCAAAGAAAACCACAGCAAAATAAAAAAAAAAAAAACCTATAGATTAAGAGAAAATATTTTCAAAGAATGAGACTGGCAAGGGATTAATATGTAAAGTATACAAACAGTTCATACCATTCAATATTAAAAACATCCAATCAAAAAATGTGTCTGCTACTCTGCTAAGTCACTTCAGTTGTGTCCGACTCTGTGTGACCCCACAGACAGCAGCCCACCAGGTTCCCCCGTCCCTGGGATTTTCCAGGCAACAGTACTGGAGTGGGGTGCCATCGCCTTCTCTGTAGAAGACATAAATAGAAAATTTTCCAAGGAAGACATACAGATGGCCAACAGGCACATGAGAAGATGCCCAGCACAGCTAATTGTTGTTGATCAGTCACTCAGTCATGTCTGACTGTTTGAGACCCCATGGGCTGCAGCACATCAGGCTTCCCTGTCCTTCACTATCTCCCAGAGTTTGCTCAAACTCATGTCCATTGAGTGGTGGACATCCAATCATCTTATCCTCTGTCACCCTCTTCTCTTCCTGCATTCAATCTCTCCCAGCATCAGGGTCTTTTCCAATGAGTCAGCTCTTCACATCAGGTGACCAAAGTATTGGTGTTTCAGCATCAGTCCTTCTAATGAGTATTCAGAGTTTATTTCCTTCAGGATTGACTGGTTTTATCTCCTTGCAGTCCAAGGGACTCAAGAGTCTTCTCCAACACCACAGTTCAAAAGCATCAGTTCTTTGGTGCTCGACTTTCTTTATAGTCCAACTCTCACATCCATACATGACTCCTGGAAAAGCCATAGATTTGACTATTGTCAGCAAGCTGATGGCTCTGCTTTTCAATATGCTATCTAGGTTTTTGTTGTTGTTTTTCTTCCAAAGAGAAAGTATCTTTTAATATTATGGCTGCAGTCACCATCTGCAGTGATTTTGAGCCAAACAAAATAAAATCTGTCACTGTTTCCATTGTTACTCCATCTATTTGCCATGAATTGATATTACTGTATGTCATGATCTTGGTTTTTGAATGCAGAGTTTTAAGCCAACTTTTTGACTCTCCTCTTTCACTTTCATCAGGAGGCTCTTTAGTTCCTCTTCACTTTCTGGTGGTGTCATCTACATATCTGAGATTATTGATATTTCTCCCAGAAATCTTGATTCCAGCTTGATCTTCATCCATATAAGCATTTCACATGATATACTCTTTTAATAATTAAATAAACAGGATGATGATGTACAGCTTTTACATACTCCTTTCCCAATTTTGAACCAGTTCATTGTTCCATATCTGGTTCTAACTGTTGCTTCTTGTCCTGCATATGGGTTTCTCAGGAGGCAGGTCAGGTGGTCTGGTATCCCCATCTTTTGAAGAA
This sequence comes from Oreotragus oreotragus, assembly GCA_006410675.1. Taxonomy (NCBI): domain Eukaryota; kingdom Metazoa; phylum Chordata; class Mammalia; order Artiodactyla; family Bovidae; genus Oreotragus; species Oreotragus oreotragus. Next base: position 283,637 of record SJYX01015149.1, on the reverse strand, counting down.
TTTTCCACAGTTTGTTGTGATCCACACAGTCAAAGGCTTTAGCATAATCACTGAAGCAGATTTTAAAAAATTCCTTTGCTTTTTTGTTGTCAATTTGATCTCTGGTTCCTGTCTTTTGTAAATCCAGCGTGTACATCTGGAAGTTCTCAGTCCATGCACTGTTGAATCCTAGCTTGAAGGATTTTGAGCATTACTTCACTAGCATCTAACATAAGGGTAATTTTGCAGTAGTTTGAACATTCTTTGGCATTGCCCTTCTTTGGGATTGGAATGAAACTGACATTTTACAGTCCTGTGGCCACTGCTGAGCTTTCCAAATTTGCTGGCATATTGAGTGCAGCACTTGCACAGCATCANACATTCTTTGGCATTGCCCTTCTTTGGGATTGGAATGAAACTGACATTTTACAGTCCTGTGGCCACTGCTGAGCTTTCCAAATTTGCTGGCATATTGAGTGCAGCACTTGCACAGCATCATTTAGAATTTGAAATAGCTCAGCTGAAATTCCGTCACCTCCACTAACCTTGTTAGTAGTAATGTTTCCTAGGCCCCACTTGAGTTCACAATCCAGGATGTCTGGCTCAGGTGAATGATCACACCATCGTGGTTATCTGGGTCATTAACTTTTTTGTATAGTTTTTCTGTGTATCCTTGGCACCTTTTCTTAATATCTTCTGTTTCTATGAAGTCCATACAATTTCTACCCTTTATTGTGTCTATTTTTGCATGAAATGTCCCCTTGGTATCTCTAATTTTCTTGAGGGGATTTCTGGTCTTTCCCATTCTATTGTTTCCCTCTATTTCTTTGCATTGTTCATTTAAGAAGGCTTTCTTAACTTTCCTTTGTATTCCTTGGAGCTCTGCATTCAGATGGGTATATCTTTCCTTTTCTCCTTTTGCCTTTCACTTATCTTTTTTCTCAGCTATTTGTAAGGCCTCTTTAGACAACCATTTTGTCTTGTTACATTTCTTTTTGTTGGGTTTGATTTGGTCACCATCTGCCATACAATGTTATGAACCTCCATCTATAGTTCTTCAGGCACTATGTCTATCAAGTCTGATCCCTTGAATCTATTTGTCACTTCCACTATAAAATCATAAGGGATTTGATTTAGGTAATTTCTGAATGGCCTAGTAATTTCCCTTACTTTATTCAATTTATGTCTGAATTTTGCAATAAGGATTTCATAAAGAGTCACAGTCCCCTCTTGGTCTTTTTTTGCTGATGGTATAATGGCACCCCACTCCAGTACACTTGCCTGGAAAATCCCATGGACAGAGGAGCCTGGTAGGATCCAGTCCATGGGGTTGCTAAGAGTCAGACACAACTGAGCGATTTCACTTTCACTTTTCACTTTCATGCATTGGAGAAGGAAATGGCAACCCACTCCAGTATTCTTGCCTGGAGAATCCCAGGGACAGAGCAGCCTAGTGGGCTGCTGTCTATGCGGTCGCAGAGTCGGACATGACTGAAGCGACTTAGCAGCAGCATAGAGCTTCTCATAATTATTCAGTTTAGTTCAGTTCAGTCACTCAGTCATGTCCAACTCTTTGTGACCCCATGAATTGCAGCGTGCCAGGCCTCCCTGTCCATCACCAACTCCTGGAGTTCACTCAGACTCACATTCATCGAGTCAGTGATGCCATCCAGCCATCTCATCCTCTGTCGTCCCCTTTTCCTCCTGCCCTCAATCTTTCCCAGCATCAGAGTCTTTTCCAATGAGTCAACTCTTTGCATAAGGTGGCCAAAGTACTGGAGTTTCAGCTTTAGCATCATTCCTTCCAAAGAACACCCAGGACTGATCTCCTTTAGAATGGACTGGTTGGATCTCCTTGCAGTCCAAGGGACTCTCAAGAGTCTTCTCCAACACCACAGTTCAGAACCATCAATTCTTCAGTGCTCAGCCTTCGTCACAGTCCAACTCTCACGTCCGTACATGACCACTGGAAAAACCATAGCCTTGACTAGATGGACCTTAGTCTGCAAAGTAATGTCTTTGCTTTGGAATATGCTATCTAGGTTGGTCATAACTTTCATTCCACGGAGTTAGCATCTTTTAATTTCATGGCTGAAATCATTGTCTGCAGTGATTTTGGAGCCCCCCAAAATAAAGTCTGACACTGTTTCCACTGTTTCCCCATCTATTTCCCATGAAATAATGGGACCAGATGCCATGATCTTTGTTTTCTGAATGTTGAGCATTAAGCCAACTTTTCCACTCTCCTCTTTCACTTTCCTCAAGAGGCTTTTTAGTTCCTCTTCACTTTCTGCCATAAGGGTGGTGTCATCTGCATATCTGAGGTTATTGATATTTCTCCCAGCAATCTTGATTCCATCTTGTGCTTCTTCCAGATCAGCATTTGTCATGATGTACTCTGTATAGAGGTTAAATAAGCAGGGTGACAATATACAGCCTTGACGTACTCCTTTTCCTATTTGAAACCAGTCTGTTGTTCCATGTCCAGTTCTAACTGTTACTTCCTGACCTGCATATAGGTTTCTCAAGAGGTAGGTCAGGTAGTCTGGTATACCCATCTCTTTCAAAATTTTCCAGTTTATTGTGATCCACAGAGTCAAAGGCTTTGGCATAGTCAATAAAGCAGAAATAGATGTTTTTCTGGAACTCTCTTGCTTTTTCGATGATCCAGTGGATGTCATCAATTTGATCTCCAGTTCCTCTGCCTTTTCTAAAACTAGCTTGAACATCTGGAAGTTCATGGTTCATGTATTGCTGAAGCCTGGCTTGGAGAATTTTGTGCATTACTTTACTAGATGTGAGATGAGTGCAGTTGTGCGGTAGTTTGAGCATTCTTTAGCATTGCCTTTCTTTGGGATTGGAATGAAAACTGACCTTTTCCAGTCCTGTGGCCACTGCTGAGTTTTCCAAATGTGTGGGCATATTGAGTGCAGCACTTTCACAGCGTCATCTTTCAGGATTTGAAATAGCTCAACTGGAATTCCATCACCTTCACTAACTTTGTAGTGATGGTTTCTAAGGCCCACTTGACTTCACATTCCAGGATATCTGGCTCTAGATGAGTGATCACACCATCATGATTCTCCAGGTTGTGAAGATCTTTTTCGTACAGTTCTTCTGTGTATTCTTGCCACCTCTTCTTAATATCTTCTGCTTCTGTTAGGTCCATACCATTTCTGTCCTTTATTTCATCTTTCAGGATTTGAAATAGCTCAACTGGAATTCCATCACCTTCACTAACTTTGTAGTGATGGTTTCTAAGGCCCACTTGACTTCACATTCCAGGATATCTGGCTCTAGATGAGTGATCACACCATCATGATTCTCCAGGTTGTGAAGATCTTTTTCGTACAGTTCTTCTGTGTATTCTTGCCACCTCTTCTTAATATCTTCTGCTTCTGTTAGGTCCATACCATTTCTGTCCTTTATTGAGCCCATCTTTGTATGAAATGTTCCCTTGGTATCTCTAATTTCTTTGAAGAGATCTCTAGTGTTTCCCATTCTGTTGTTTTCCCTGTTTCTTTGCATTGATCGCTGAAGTGAGGCTTTCATATCTCTTCTTGCTATTCTTTGAAACTCTGCATTCAGATGCTTATATCTTTCCTTTTCTCCTTTGCTTTTCACTTCTCTTTCTTTCACAGCTATTTGTAAGACCTCCCCAGACAGCCATTTTGCTTTTTTGCATTTCTTTTCCATGGGGATGGTCTTGATCCCTGTACAGTGTCATGAACCTCATTCCATAGTTCACCAGGCACTCTGTCTATCAGATCTAGTCCCTTAAATCTGTTTTTCACTTCCTCTGTATAATCATAAGGGATTCGATTGAGGTTATACCTGAATGGTCTAGTGGTTTTCCCTACTTTCTTCAATTTAAATCTGAATTTGGTAAGAAGGAGTTCATGATCTGAGCGACAGTCAGCTCCCAGTCTTGTTTTTGCTGACTATATAGAGCTTCTCCATCTTTGGCTGCAAAGAATATAATTAATCTGATTTTGGTGTTGACTGTCTGGTGATGTCCATATGTAGAGTCTTCTCTTGTGTTGTTGGAAGAGGGTGTTTGCTATGACCAGTGCATTCTTTTGGCAAAAGTCTATTAGCCTTTGCCCTGCTTCATTCTGTATTCCAAGGCCAAATTTGCCTGTTACTGTAGGTGTTTCTGACTTCCTACTTTTGCATTCCAGTCCTGTATAATGAAAAGGACATCTTTTGGGGGTGTTAGTTTTAAAAGGTCTTGTAGGTCTTCATAGAACCGTTCAACTTCAGCTTCTTCAGCATTACCGGTTAGACTGGATTACTGTGATATTGAATGGCTTGCCTTGGAAACAAACAGAGATCATTCTGTCGGTTTTGAGATTGCATCCAAGTACTGCATTTCAGACTCTTTTGTTGACCATGATGGCTACTCCATTTTTTCTAAGAGATTCCTGCCCACAGTAGTAGATATAATGGTCATCTGAGTTAAATTCACCCATTGCAGTCCATTTTAGTTCATTGATTCCTAGAATGTTGATGTTCAGTCTTGCCATCTCCTGTTTGACCACTTCCAATTTGCCTTGATTCATGGACCTATTCCAGGTTCCTATGCAATATTGCTCTTTACAACACTGGAGCTTGCTTCTATCAGAAGTCACATGCACAACTGGGTATTGCTTTGCTTTGGCTCCATCCCTTCATTCTTTCTGGAGTTATATCTCCACTGATCTCCAGTAGCATATTGGGCACCTGCCGACCTGGGGAGTTCCTCTTTCAGTATCCTATCATTTTGCCTTTTCATACTGTTCATGGGGTTCTCAAGGCAAGAATACTGAAGTGGTTTGCCATTCCCTTCTCCAGTGGACCACATTCTGTCAGATCTCTCCACCATGACTCGCCCATCTTGGGTGGCCCCACAGGGCATGGCTTAGTTTTATTGAGTTAGACCAGACTATGGTCCGTGTGATTAGACTGGCTAGTTTTCTGTGATTATGTCTTCAGTGTGTCTGCCCTCTTATGCTCTCTTGCAACACTTCTTGTCTTACTTGGGTTTATTTAGATAAATGCAAATCAAAACAACAATGATTTATCATGTCACATTGGTCAGAATGTCTATCATCATAAAGTCTATAATTAATAGACCATAATAAGTGCTGGAGAGGGTGTGGAGAAAAGGGAACTCTCACATACTACTGTTGAGAATGTAAATGTAAACCTCCAGTATGGAAAACAATATGGGGGTGCCATTAAAACTAAAAAATAGAGCTACCATATGATCCAGAAATCTCAGTCCTGGGTACATATCTGGAAAAAAATGAAAACATTAGTTCAATAAGACACATGTACCTCAATGTTCATAGCAGCACCATTTGCAATAGCCAAGACATGGAAAAGACATGGAAACAACTCAAGTGCCCATTGACAGAGGATCAGTGAAAGAAGATGCAGTGTATATATACAATGGAACATTACTCAGCTATAAAAAGAAGGAAATATTGCCATTTGAAGTAGCAATGATGGACCTAAAGAATATTATACTTAGTGAAGTAAGTTGGACAGAGAAAGACAAATACAACATGATATCACTTACATGTGGAATCCAAAAAAAAATAATGCAAATAAATGTTTATACAAAATGGACTCAGAAAACAAATTTATGTTTATAAAGGAGGAGTTGGTTGAGAAAGAAATTAGTATGAAATTAACAGATGCAAACTACTATATATAAAATATATAAGCAACATGGAGTTACCATATAACATATGGTATCCTAGTATCCTATAATAACCTATAATGGAACATAGTCTGAAAAAAATTAACTAAATCACTTTGCTGTACACCTGAAACTAATCCAATATTATAAATCAACTGTACTTCAATTTTTGTTTAAATAATTGTATGTATATTGATTTGCAATATTGTGTTTGAGGTGTACAGCAAAGTATGTATGTGTATAGTAGCTGTATCTGTTAGTTTCAAATTCCACTACCATAGTCATGAACTCCCATGATGGTAGAACAACATTCTCTCTCTCTCTCTCTTTTATATAAATTTATTTGTTTAAATTGGAGGTTAATTACTTTACAATATTGTATTGGTTTTGCCATACATCAACATGAATCTGCCACAGATATACACGTGTTCCCCATCCTGAACCCCCCTCCCTCCTCCCTCCCTGTACCATCCCTCTGGGTCATCCCAGTGCACCAGCCCCAAGCATCCAGTATCATACGCTGAACCTGGACTGGCGATTCATTTGAGAACAGCATTGTCAAGTCACCATTCTTCAAGTCACNTCTGCCACAGATATACACGTGTTCCCCATCCTGAACCCCCCTCCCTCCTCCCTCCCTGTACCATCCCTCTGGGTCATCCCAGTGCACCAGCCCCAAGCATCCAGTATCATACGCTGAACCTGGACTGGCGATTCATTTGAGAACAGCATTGTCAAGTCACCATTCTTCAAGTCACTACTAAGATCAGACTCCCCCACCCTTTGTGGGCCTGCTCACCAGCAGAGCTTCAGGGGATAGTCTCCATCTCACTTTTATCTTCCAAATCTTGCAGAGGTGCACTTGCCTTGTGAAATTGCACCCCAAACAGCAGTGTCCAAGGGGAACATGGTGTTTCTCATTTTCAAGTTCCTGCAAAGCAGGGCAGAGTTTGGAGTAGACGTGGAGTAACAGCTTATGACATTCACAGCAAGACTCTTATTGGCTCACATACTCTTTCAGGGATCTCATCCACTTAGGAGACTTCAGTTATCGTCCACAAACACTTGATTCCAGATAGTTCAGAACTAGATTTTCCTTTTGGATTTTAGACATAGAAAGCACTTGCATTTATTGTATATTACTAATACCATCAGCAGGATTTAAATAGCACCCCATAATTGAATAAATACATTAACATTTCTATAGCAAAAGATATTAATAATCATACTCCTGGAGTAGAGATTTTTAAAAGTTTAAAACAGTTTGCCAGACTTTGCTTACAAATACATTTTTCTTATTGGCTCACATACTCTTTCAGGGATCTCATCCACTTAGGAGACTTCAGTTATCGTCCACAAACACTTGATTCCAGATAGTTCAGAACTAGATTTTCCTTTTGGATTTTAGACATAGAAAGCACTTGCATTTATTGTATATTACTAATACCATCAGCAGGATTTAAATAGCACCCCATAATTGAATAAATACATTAACATTTCTATAGCAAAAGATATTAATAATCATACTCCTGGAGTAGAGATTTTTAAAAGTTTAAAACAGTTTGCCAGACTTTGCTTACAAATACATTTGCAGGAAACTTTGACAACTTTTCAGTTTTTAGAACATCAGAGATTTGGAATTATAGATCTGTACCAATTATTGTTGATGATTCTCTATCAGTACTTCCAAACCCTGAGGTTTATATCCTTATATGTTTATCTCTATTCCTAACCTTCATTCATAGAAAACCACAATGTTTTTCAAACTGAATTCAGAACCCACTCTTCTTCAAGTGTTCTGTGACTCAGTGAAAGGCATCAACTTCTGCCTATTTGTTGAACCTGGAAACCCATATGTCATTCAAGAAAATCCCTCTCTGTCTTCTACATTCAGAATTATTCATTAAGTCCTGTCAATCTTACTGTCAAAATCTCTCTCCAACATACTCACTGCTTTTCAACACTCCTACCACCTTTTGTGTTCAGACCACTAGTGTATTTTACTTAGATTACGTAAAACAGCTTTGTATCTTCTAGCTTCCTATATTTATTCTCAAGGCAATGATACAAGGATCCTGTCACTTCCCTACTTCTAGCACTTCCTATCTCTTTCCTAGAGACTGTTCTCCCACAAGAAAGTCAATCTTGTAAACATTGTTTGTAAGAGCCCTCTGCCTGTCACTCCACTCTGACAATCTATGTTCCAGAACCACATGGCACTCCTTGTAGAAATTTGAATTAATCCTGCTTTCCTTCACATTGAATCTTTTTTTCCCCCTGGAACAACCTAGGCAATTAAAAGTAATGCTTTTAATTCAGAATAGGATATTGGACAACTTTTGTTTTGGATTTCTCTTATTTTGAAAGCATTTTCAAAAAAGTAAGTTCCAACAAAAAAAGAGATTCAATGTTTCCTACATAACAGATTTTGTTTAATTCTGACAATCAGGGATAAAAATGAGATTAGTTAAATAATAAAATAAGGTTTAAAATGGGGACCTCTTGGAAAAACATTTTATTCCAACCATGTAGAAGTCAGTCACCAAGATCATAAATTAACAGGCAATTACTTAGTGTAGAAAGGTATTATCAACTGAGCCTGATAGCCTGACAGCATCCCCCATTACTGATCCACATGACTTGATGCTATGCATGCAGCAAGACTGGTGCAGATTCCTGGGCTGGAGAGACTGAGAAATGGAGAAAGCTGGCCATTTCTATTCTTCAACCCATAGGACAAGATAGGGTTTGTAGACAGATAGCAGAAGCTAACGGACTTCGAGGCAACTTTATCAAATTGAGGATAACTAAGTGCTGCTTTGGGGACTGAAAAAAAAAAAAGTAACATAGGCTTGGGTGTGGGAGGGGAGCTCTCCTCCCACTCCGAGAGGAGGCCATGGTGGAGGAGCACAACCGAATCCCACCCTGAAGAAAGACCAGGAGGGAATGCAGAGGTGGCCTTTGGGATGGGATGGAAGCTAGGCAGCAGAGGGAGACTAATGAACCAAGGAAATCTGGATCTGTTAATGTGGCCTCATTTGTAAACTCTGTTTTAGGAAGCCTGGGGACATTCTGGCTACATAAAGATAAAGTACTTAATCTCAGATCCCAGAAAGTTGACATTTCTCCCTGAGAGTAATATTAAAGAATTTATTATTTCCTTCAATAAACAATAGAATACTGCCAGTTTTCCTTACAAGTTCAGAGAAGTTTGGAGTTTACCTTAGAAGTAGGTAAAACTTTACCAAAAGGAAAAAGAATATTAAAAATTATTTGGGTAAAAGAAACATTTGTTGTTGTTCAGTTGCTGTCATGTCTAGCCCTTTTCAAGCCCGTGGACTGCAGCACACCAGACTTCCCTGTCCTTCACTATATCCCTGAGTTTGCTCAGATTCATGCCCATTGAGTCTGTGATGCTATCTAACCTGTGCTAACTTCTTCTTCTTTATGCCCTCAATCTTTGCCAATATCAGGGTCCTTTCCAATGAGTCAGCTCTTTTCATCAGGTGGACAAAGTATTGGAACCACAACACCAGTCCTTCCAATGAGTATTCAGGGTTGATTTCATTTTGGATTGACTAGTTTGATCTCCTTGCTGTCCAAGGGACTCTCAAGAGTCTTCTCCAACACCAGAAGTGGAAGGCATCAATTCTTCAGTTCTCAGCCTTCTTTGTGGTCCAGCTCTCACATCCATATATGATTGCTGGAAAAACCATAGCTTTGACTTACAGACCTTTGTTGTGAAAGTGATGTCTCTGATTTTTAATATGCTATCAAGTTTTGTCATAGCTTTTCTTCCAAGAAGCAAGCATCTTTTAATTTCAAGACTGCAGTCACCATCCGCAGTGATTTTAGAGTTCAAGAAAATAAAATCTGTTACAGTTTCCATCTTTCCCCATCTATTTGACATGAGCAATGGGACTGGATGCCATGATCTTAGGTTTTTGAATGTCGGTTTTAAAGCGAACTCTTTCACTCTCCTCTTTCACCCTCCTCAAGAGACTCTCTAGTTCCTCTTCACTTTCTGCCATTAGAGTGGTATCATCTGCATATCTGATTTTGTTGATATTTCTCCCAAAAATATTGATTCAAGCTTATGATTCATCCAGCCAAGCATTTCACATGATGTACTCTGCATATAAGTTAAAATAGCAGGATGACAATATGCATCATCAGTTCAGTTCAGTTCAGTCGCTCAGTCATGTCCGACTCTTTGTGACCCCATGAACTGCAGTATGCCAGGCCTCCCTGTCCATCACCAACTCCCGGAGTTCACTCAGACTCACCTCCATCAAGTCGGTGATGCCATCCAGCCATGTCATCCTCTTTCATCCCTTTTTCCTCCTGTTCCTAATCCCTCCCAGCATCAGAGTCTTTTCCAATGAGTCAACTCTTCGCATGAGATGGCCAAAGTCCTGGAGTTTCAGCTTTAGCATCATTCCTTCCAAAGAACACCCATACTCCTTTCCAAGTTTCGAACCAGTCCATTGTCCCATGACCAGTTGCATACAGATTTCTCAGGAGACAGGTAAGGTGGTCTGGTATTCCCATCCCTTTAATAATTTTGCACAGTTTGTTGTGGTCCCCACAGTCAAAGGCTTTAGCATAGAAGCAGAAGTAGATGCTTTTCTGGAACCCCCTTGCTTTCTCTATGATCCAATGAATGTTGGCAATTTGATCTCTGGTTCCTCTGCTTTTTCTAAATCCAGCTTGTACATATGGAAGTTTTTGGTTCATATACTGCTGAAGCCTAGCTTGAAGGATTTTCAGCATAACCTTACTAACATGCAAAATGAGCACAGCTGTATGGTAGTTCTCACTGTTTTTGACACTGCCCTTCTTTGGGACTGGAATGAACTCTGAGCTTTTCCAGTCTCATGGCCACTGCTGAATATTCCAGATTTGCTGGTCTATTGGTACAGTAGATTAACAACATTATCTTTTAGGATTTGAAATAGCTCAGCTGGAATTCCATCATCTCCACTAGCCTTGTTTGTAGTAATGCTTCCTAAGGCCCGCTTGACTTCAGACTCCAGGATGTTTGGCTCTAGGTGAATGACCACACCATCGGGGTTATCTGGATCATTATGACCTTTTTTTTTGGTATAGTTTTATGTATTCTTGCCACCTCTTTGTAATCTCTTCTGCTTCTGTTAGGTCCTTACTATTTCTGTCCTTTATTATGCCCATTTTTGCATGAAGTATTCCCTTGACATCTCCAATTTTCCTGAAGAGATCTCTAGTCTTTCCTATTCTGTTGTTTTCCTCTACTTCTTTACACTGTTAGGAGCATTACAGAGAATAATAACCATTTTACCAGATGATGGTAGATGTAATAAAAATTGTACAAATGATTATTAGATCTGTGAAATATAAATTTAAGTGCGAAAATATTCATTTTAGTTTAAACATCAGTGGTCCTAATGAAAAGAAAGTCTCTGAATTTCAGAAACTAGCACTAATTCCCATCTATTTACAATGAAAATAAAGCTTTCACATCTAAATTTAACCTCACATCCACCTTCTCTGAAGGCAGAGGTCAGAGGTTCCCTGGCATAGAAATTAATGCCCTGAAGTGTGTGTCAAGTTAGAGCCCTGATTGTAGCTCAAATGCTGCCTGTGTGACTCTGGGAAGGTTAATTAGCCTCTGTGCGTCTACTCATTTTGTAAAATATCACAGTTGGATTAGAACATGTCTAAAGTTCCTCTGTTTCTTAAAGTCTGAAGACAGAGTCTACAGTGAGCAAAAAATATTCAGTGAGTTGACATGTTGTACAATTCAACTTTGCTGGCAAGTCAGACAGCAGGGAAAAAATCCTGAAGGATTTTTTTTTTCCTAAGGGAATTTCTGAGCTATAATAAAATGCAGCCACATGCCTCCATGAAAGGTAGTCTCTTTGCCTTCTGCATACATGTGAGGGTTCATCAGATCCCTTGTAACACTTTCTCAGCGCCAGGAAGGGGAAGGTTTTGTGTAGTGTCTTTGCTAACCCATTAAGAAAATCCATTCCATGACTGGTGTCTTTAGAATCTGTCCTTTATATTACTGAAAGCACATAGCTTCCAAGAAGGCTGTGCTATATGTATTCCCTTCTTATCCCAAGCCAATTGTTAAATGCATTCATTTTTGCAGTTATATATGTTCATTTTGTATGTAAGTAAAAGTTAACAACACAGACATTTAATCAGTACCCTGTCTGTAGTAGGCAGAATAATGACCCTCCAAAGATGTCTACATCCTAATCCCAGAAGCCTCTATTTTATACTCTACATGGCAAAAGAGATTTTGTAGACATCGTGAAGTTAAGGACCTTTAGATGAGAGATGATCCTGAATTTTTTGAGTATGCCCAGTGAAGTCACAATTGTCTTTATAGGAGGGAAGCCAGAGTGTCAGAATCAGAAAAGGAACGGGGTGATAGAAATCAGGTGTTTGAAGATGCTACACCGTTAGTCCCAAAGACCGAGGAAAGGGTCACAAGATAAACCTAGCCTCAAATAGTTGGGAAAGCTAAGAAAATGGATTGTTCCCTAGAGCTTTCAAAAGGGGCACAACTTTGCTTAAATCCTTTAGCCATTTAAGACAAATATCAGACTCCCATTCTCCAAAACTGTAAATTAATAAATTTGTATTGTAAATTAACAAATTGGAGCCATTACGTTTGTAGCAAATTGTTAGAGTAGCAAAAAGGAACTTCTATACTCCCTAATAACAGTATCTATAGAAATAGCAAATACCATCAACTCTCCCCATTTCACAGATAGAGAACTGAAGGACCAGTGATATCTATATCTCTTCTATACAGTTTAANCCCTTTAATAATTTTGCACAGTTTGTTGTGGTCCCCACAGTCAAAGGCTTTAGCATAGAAGCAGAAGTAGATGCTTTTCTGGAACCCCCTTGCTTTCTCTATGATCCAATGAATGTTGGCAATTTGATCTCTGGTTCCTCTGCTTTTTCTAAATCCAGCTTGTACATATGGAAGTTTTTGGTTCATATACTGCTGAAGCCTAGCTTGAAGGATTTTCAGCATAACCTTACTAACATGCAAAATGAGCACAGCTGTATGGTAGTTCTCACTGTTTTTGACACTGCCCTTCTTTGGGACTGGAATGAACTCTGAGCTTTTCCAGTCTCATGGCCACTGCTGAATATTCCAGATTTGCTGGTCTATTGGTACAGTAGATTAACAACATTATCTTTTAGGATTTGAAATAGCTCAGCTGGAATTCCATCATCTCCACTAGCCTTGTTTGTAGTAATGCTTCCTAAGGCCCGCTTGACTTCAGACTCCAGGATGTTTGGCTCTAGGTGAATGACCACACCATCGGGGTTATCTGGATCATTATGACCTTTTTTTTTGGTATAGTTTTATGTATTCTTGCCACCTCTTTGTAATCTCTTCTGCTTCTGTTAGGTCCTTACTATTTCTGTCCTTTATTATGCCCATTTTTGCATGAAGTATTCCCTTGACATCTCCAATTTTCCTGAAGAGATCTCTAGTCTTTCCTATTCTGTTGTTTTCCTCTACTTCTTTACACTGTTAGGAGCATTACAGAGAATAATAACCATTTTACCAGATGATGGTAGATGTAATAAAAATTGTACAAATGATTATTAGATCTGTGAAATATAAATTTAAGTGCGAAAATATTCATTTTAGTTTAAACATCAGTGGTCCTAATGAAAAGAAAGTCTCTGAATTTCAGAAACTAGCACTAATTCCCATCTATTTACAATGAAAATAAAGCTTTCACATCTAAATTTAACCTCACATCCACCTTCTCTGAAGGCAGAGGTCAGAGGTTCCCTGGCATAGAAATTAATGCCCTGAAGTGTGTGTCAAGTTAGAGCCCTGATTGTAGCTCAAATGCTGCCTGTGTGACTCTGGGAAGGTTAATTAGCCTCTGTGCGTCTACTCATTTTGTAAAATATCACAGTTGGATTAGAACATGTCTAAAGTTCCTCTGTTTCTTAAAGTCTGAAGACAGAGTCTACAGTGAGCAAAAAATATTCAGTGAGTTGACATGTTGTACAATTCAACTTTGCTGGCAAGTCAGACAGCAGGGAAAAAATCCTGAAGGATTTTTTTTTTCCTAAGGGAATTTCTGAGCTATAATAAAATGCAGCCACATGCCTCCATGAAAGGTAGTCTCTTTGCCTTCTGCATACATGTGAGGGTTCATCAGATCCCTTGTAACACTTTCTCAGCGCCAGGAAGGGGAAGGTTTTGTGTAGTGTCTTTGCTAACCCATTAAGAAAATCCATTCCATGACTGGTGTCTTTAGAATCTGTCCTTTATATTACTGAAAGCACATAGCTTCCAAGAAGGCTGTGCTATATGTATTCCCTTCTTATCCCAAGCCAATTGTTAAATGCATTCATTTTTGCAGTTATATATGTTCATTTTGTATGTAAGTAAAAGTTAACAACACAGACATTTAATCAGTACCCTGTCTGTAGTAGGCAGAATAATGACCCTCCAAAGATGTCTACATCCTAATCCCAGAAGCCTCTATTTTATACTCTACATGGCAAAAGAGATTTTGTAGACATCGTGAAGTTAAGGACCTTTAGATGAGAGATGATCCTGAATTTTTTGAGTATGCCCAGTGAAGTCACAATTGTCTTTATAGGAGGGAAGCCAGAGTGTCAGAATCAGAAAAGGAACGGGGTGATAGAAATCAGGTGTTTGAAGATGCTACACCGTTAGTCCCAAAGACCGAGGAAAGGGTCACAAGATAAACCTAGCCTCAAATAGTTGGGAAAGCTAAGAAAATGGATTGTTCCCTAGAGCTTTCAAAAGGGGCACAACTTTGCTTAAATCCTTTAGCCATTTAAGACAAATATCAGACTCCCATTCTCCAAAACTGTAAATTAATAAATTTGTATTGTAAATTAACAAATTGGAGCCATTACGTTTGTAGCAAATTGTTAGAGTAGCAAAAAGGAACTTCTATACTCCCTAATAACAGTATCTATAGAAATAGCAAATACCATCAACTCTCCCCATTTCACAGATAGAGAACTGAAGGACCAGTGATATCTATATCTCTTCTATACAGTTTAATTAATGAGTTTCCCCAAAGTTCAATTTAGGAATAAATGAAAGTAAGCCTGCTTGTATTAAAGCTTCATAAATCGGATCAACTGCATGAAGGTGCTGGATAGTTCCATAGAGAGCGATGATCCTATCATGAATCATGTGCTTCAGTGGATGTTCTGCTAAGAAATATCCCCTTCTAAATCAATGTGAAAGCTATAAAATGAGCCCTGTGAAAACAAACAAGGTATATTATTAAAACAAACCATGTGCCAAATCTTTCTTGACAAAGCAGACATTTCTGTCTTGGAGACACAAAGAAAGAGCTGTGGAGAAAGGATAAATGTTCAGAAAGTGTGTACATTATTGTTCTTTAATCTGTATTTGTGAGGAACCAGCTCTGAAATATCTGTCTTAGATAACCCAGAAGAAGCAGCACTTATAATAATTACTTCAGTCTAACGTGATTTGAGGGAATTGTTCTGACAATTCTTGACCAGATGACTAGAATCCTCCCTGGTAAAACCATTACCAGATAGGTGTCCTGCCAAGAGTCGGGGATAGAGCCACCCAGGCTTTAGATGATTGACATGTAATCGATTCTATGAAGAGAATATGAAATAAGAGTTTTATTCTGTTTCTTTAGAAATAAAAGTCAGCCCCAAGCATCCTGTATCATGCATCGAACCTGGATTGGCAAATAGCTCTATGGCATTTATAACAAATACATCATAAATGTGTTACCATAAATGTATGGCATTTATGATGTCCCTGTTTGATACATGACTGTAATAAAGCATTGCCATTCAATTAGAGTTAAAAAAAGAAAGAAAGTGAAGAAGAACTAAGGGGCCTCTTGATAAAGGTGAAAAAGGAGAGTGAAAAAGTTGGCTTAAAGCTCAACATTCAGAAAACTAAGATCNGTATGGCATTTATGATGTCCCTGTTTGATACATGACTGTAATAAAGCATTGCCATTCAATTAGAGTTAAAAAAAGAAAGAAAGTGAAGAAGAACTAAGGGGCCTCTTGATAAAGGTGAAAAAGGAGAGTGAAAAAGTTGGCTTAAAGCTCAACATTCAGAAAACTAAGATCATGGCATAAAAAAAAAAGGAAAAGTCAGATATTTAAAATCTTCTAAAAATGCTTAAGAGAAAATACTTGGCAGAATGCCTATACAACATATTTCATATATTACCAATAAACTCTACTGTCTGATGCTGACTTTATTATATTCAAGTTTTCCTACAAGGTCACAGAAAAGGCATGTCCTTTTTCAGACAAGAGCATAACTAAATTCCAGATGTCAAAATTTAAAAGATGCACACACAGATACTGCTTTGATATAATAAAGGAAACCACCATATACTATAACTTCTAGTCTTAAGGAGCCAATAGTTAAAATGTGTTTCTTCCATGTTAATTTAAAACTTTCAAAAAAAAAAACTTTCCATTTTTCTATTACTTGTCTTGTGCCTCTCTTTGTCATGTTCTATGTACAGAATCTCATACCATCTAAATTACTTTGAGCACACTGCTTTAGCCTTAATGTCCTTGCCTGTGAAATGAAGATTATAATATCAATTACATAAGGCTGTTGTGAGGATTAAATAGGGCAATTTCAAGAAATTGCTTAGCATGGCTTGATTTCACATCAAGATGCAAACCAAAAGTTCCAGGTACATCTCCCAGAAAATAAATGTAAATATACAATAAACTGGAAGGGACAAGGAAGAATGCTGACACTTAAATTTGTCAAATATATTATAATTATTTTTCTGAATAAAATGCTGACAAATCAGATGATCAGCTTTATCCAAGAAAGAAGACTAGCTGATTCTCTACTTCCTATAGCTATAAGGTATCCACCTTACAGCAAACCATCAGGGCCCTGAATCTGAATGGCTGTCATTCACCAAGATTCACAGTTCTGGCTTGGTAGGAGACATCCCTGATTGGACCTGGCAGGGAAGATACATAAGATAATTGCACAGAATGAGTCTGCATTTACCAACCCCAAGTAACGCAATGAGTTTTTAATTTAACAGATCTCAAGTTCACAAATGTTGACATGGATAAGTGATCATGGTACGCAAGTGGTCAATGAAATAGTCCATTCAGTTTAGTTCAGTCGCTCAGTCATGTTCAACTCTTTGCAACCCCATGGACTGCAGCATGCCAGGCCTCCCTGTCTATCACCAACTCCCGGAGTTTACCCAAACTCATGTCCATTGAGATAATGATGTCATCTAAACATCTCCTCCTCTGTTGTCCCCTTCTCCTCCCATCCTCAATCTTCATCGCATATGATTTCCTTTAGGATGGACTGGTTGGATCTCCTTGCAGTCCAAGGGACTTTATCATATGTGAAACAGATCACCAGTCCAGGTTCAATGCATGAGACAGGGTGCTCAGGGCTGGTGCAGTAGGATGACCCTGAAGGATGAGATGGGGAAGAAGGTGGGAGGGAGGTTCAGGATGGGGAACACATGTACACCCATGGCTGATTCATGTCAATGTATGGCAAAAACTACTACAATATTGTAAGTAATTAGCCTCCAATTAAAATAAATAAATTTTAAAAAGAGTCTTCTCCAACACCATAGTTCAAAAGCATCAAGTTTTCAGCACTCAGCTTTCTTTATAGTCCAACTCTCACATCCATACATGACTACTGGAAAAACCATAGCTTTGACTAGATGGACTTTGTTGGCAAAGTAATGCCTCTGCTTTTCAATATGCTGTTTAGGTTGGTCATAGCTTTTCTTTCAAGGATCAAGTGTTTTTTAATTTTATGGCTGCAGTGATTTTGGAGCCCAAAAAGATAATCTGACACTGTTTCCACTGTGTCTCCATCTATTTGTCATGAAGTGATGGGACTGGATGCCATGATCAGAGTTTTCTAAGTGTTGAGTTTTAAGACAACTTTTTCACTCTCCTCTTTCACTTTCATCAAGAGGTTCTTTAGTTCTTCTTCACTTTCTGCCAAAAGGGTGGTGTCATCTGCATATCTGAGGTTATTGATATTTCTCCTGGCAATCTTGATTCCAGCTTGTGTTTCTTTCAGCCCAACATTTCTCATGATGTACACTGCATGGAAGTTAAATAAGCAGGCTGACAATATACAGCCTTGACGTATGCTTTTCCTGATTTGGAACCAGTCTGTTGTTCCATGTTCAGTTCTAACTGTTGCTTCCTGACCTGCATACAGATTTCTCAAGAGGCAGGTCAGGTGGTCTGATATTCCCATCTCTTTCAGAATTTTCCAGTTTGTGGTGATCTGCTGGGGTTCAGCCCTGGTGGATCCAGGGTAATTTGAAGGGGAGACAGAGTCAGCATCCTAGGAAAAAACTTATTTAATTACAGATATATAGAGAGATTAGAGAGAAAGAGCATAGTAGGAAAATTAGTGGAGAAAAAGAGGCTGAATAACTTGGTTTATATGGAATACTAATAAAACTCCAAGACAAGGAATTTGCACCATCTACATTGGGCCACCAGCGCCTGTTTGAATATCAGAGGGCGCCCTGCCTTGGGCTCCCCCTCTCACGGATCTTAGAAGCTAGGGCAAGTAAGTAGATATGGTGAGCACCCATGCTCCAGATGGGAATTCAGCCAAAAAAACAGGGAGCAAGAAAGAAACGACACAGGGGAATCAGTCTTTCCAGAAACTGACCCAATTTCTTTATTTTTTAGGTTTGCTTATATACTCTTTGTTACACATAGAGACAAATGGAAATTTTAAGTCATGCGGGGGTCAGCGGTCCTGACCTTTATCAAAATCAGGTGCTTCACGTAAATGTATAAAAAAGAGGTCTTAGGGGTTTTACATCATCTTCTGGCCTTGAGGCCTGCTGACATTTTACAACCCTCTCTTTCTGATAACAGTCAGTTAACCAGAAAACTTATTTTTTCCAAGGGTGTTTTTTCTTAAACGAGGCTCCACCCTCTGAAGGTATCAGATAAAGTTGCATTCCTATAGAGTGAGGGTGTAGTAGGTTACAACTGAGAAAGGAATTTATTTAACCTAAGGTTAACATGATTAATCTTAAAGGTTAATACTTATTTTTCCTATATGCTAGTTATATTCATTATAAGGGCAGGGAATATGGAGATTTAGCAGCAAACATCAGTCCAACAAATGAAAACCCTTCACCAATGTTCCCCTTAAGATCTATTCAATCTTAAGAAAGTAAAGTCACTCAGTCGTGTCCAACTCTTTGTGACCCCGTGGACTGCAGCCCACCAAGCTCCTCAGTCCATGGGATTCTCCAAGCAAGAATACTGGAGTGGGTTGCCATTTCCTTCTCCAGGCCACTCCAATATTCTTGCCTGGAAATTTCCATGGACAGAGGAGCCCGGTAGGCTGCAGTCCACAGGGTGTCAAAGAGTTGGACATGACTGAGTAACTAAGCATGCATGCACTCCCTCATATATTTATATGCATGTATATATATATATATATATGTGTTTTCTTCCGTTTATCCCATTTTCCTTTGCTTGGGTTTCATCATCTCTCCTCACCTGTTCCCACTTTGCATCCTCTTGCAATTACCCTTTTTCTTCCAGGTCTGTTATCACATGCTGTCTTCTCTGTAAAGCGTCTTTGTGTTTCCCACAAATTGGCTGCCCCTTCCCCTTTTACTAGAAATGTTATGCTTCTTTCAATATCATGGAAAGCCATATACTGGGTCTGTGTGTTTCCATTAGCTTCTTGAGGCTAGATCAGTCTTGAACTCATTCCAGCATCCAGCGCTGCTGGGGCTTCACTGGGCCCGGGACATAGTTGATGTCTGGAACACGTTTGCTGACCCAAATCTGTCTGGGCACAGGAAAGGTGGCGAGATCTGTGAGCAGCTCCGAGCGCTGGGGGCCTCCCTGGATTGGGACCGAGAGTGCTTTACCATGGATACTGTGAGTGTTCGGTGCTGTGGTCCCTGTGGGTGTCAGGGAGGTGTTCAGAGTTCTGTGCAAGGAGGCGGGTTGCTGTGTCTGTTGGTAGGGCCAGGGGGATGCCTGGGTCCCTGGCGGGGGTTGGGCTGAGAAGAGGCTGGTGGATGTGGACACTCAGGTCATTCTAGGGCTCCTCAGTGGCCGTGACAGAAGCTTTCGTGCGGCTCTACAAGGCTGGGTTGTTGTACCGGAGCCGGCAGCTGGTCAACTGGTCGTGTGCCTTACGCTCCGCCATCTCGGATATTGAGGTGAGGCAGAGAAGGAGAGGCGGGTTTGTGAGAGCCTGAGCCTGGGGGAGAGCTTGGACTCTGGAGCCAGGCTGCCGGGATTCACACCTGAATCTGGCCACCTCCCAGCGATGTGGCTCCTGACAGGCTGTTAGCCTCTGTCAGCCTCAGTTTCCTCAGTCTGTAAAATTCAGGGGTGATGGAAATGCCTGCATCACGGGGGTGTTGTGAGAATTCAGCGAGAACTCCTAGGAGGCTGGCATGATACCTGTGTGTGGTTTAAGCACTCAGTGAATATTCACTTAGTTACTTTTTGCTGTGCTGGGTCTTCGTTGCTGTGTGTGGGCTCTCTCTAGTTGTGTCAAATGGGGATTGCTCTCCAGTTGCGGTGCACAGGCTTCTCTTGTTGCAGAGCACGGATTCTAGAGCGAGGGCTTCGTAGCTGTGGTGCCTGGGCTTAGTTGCCCTGCAATGTGTGGAATCTTCCCACACCAGGGATCAAACCCATGTCCCCTGCACTGGTAGGCGGGTTCTTAACCCTTAACCCAAGGAAGGGTGGTCCCTTCCCCGAACCACCAGGGAAGTCCAGTGAATATGTTCGTTAACTGTGACTGCACAAGGATTAGGTGAGGGGAAGGAAGTGGCTGCCACGTCCACTGAGTGGCTTTTTGATGGATGGCAGAGAGGCCGGGGCCGTGGATGAGTGGAGGTGGGAAACCAGTCGTGAGCCTTGCAGAGAGGCTGCTCTCTGACCCTGCCTCTTCCACGCCCCCAGGTGGAGAACCGGCCCCTCCCTGGCCGCACGGAGCTTCATTTGCCTGGTTGCCCCACCCCCGTGTCTTTCGGCCTCCTCTTTTCCGTGGCCTTCCCCGTGGATGGAGAGCCTGGTGAGGGTAGTCCTTGGAAGGGTCACCCACTTAACCTCTGCTTCCCCTGTTTTCTTGAGCCCACCTTGGGCTTTTGGAGGCAACCCACCAGCCTATCTTCCATGTGACTTGGTTGGAGGGGCATAGGGAACCTTGGAAGCATTGCATCCTGGTGATACCCTGGGTATCCTGGGCCATGTAAGAAAAGTGCATGCAGTCACTGCCCTGAGGGAGCTTAGTGTAATTCCACAGCAGGCTGCTACCCACCAAAGAGACAAAGGATCAGTTCTGAAGTGTGGTTTGAGCAGTAAGTATTCCCAGGAGTTTGGAGAAGGGAAGATGGATGAGCTGGAATAGTCAGAAGTTTCTTATAGGAGGGACTGGTGCTGCCTCCAATAAGGCACAGCATTTATGATCAGGGCACCAAGCAAAGATTCTAGTTGTATTTATTAACATTCTACTTTTGTCTCCCAAGTGGGCTGCTGAGGAATTCTGCAGCACCAGACATCCTCTTAGGCCTCTGGTCATTAGCTTAGCAGAAACCCCAGGGCCCTATAGATGTTGGTCCTAGTTTTCTCCAGTTATTCCTGGGGGCCTGACCATCCTTGCCTCTCACCTTTCCCAGTTCTCCTGACTTCAGCTGTGTCAGGAGTACAAGGGGAGGGCGAGGACCACCTTTAAGNCTTGTCATGCCCAGGAATTTTTATTGACTTGGAGCTGTAAGTTAACTCCTTCTCCAGGAGAGGTAATGGGGGTCAGCCCCCCATAAAGTCAGAGGTATAGGTGAGAGCATGAAACAGTAAAGTAGGTAGACTCTGGTTTGGGGGTTAGATGCTCGGGAACAGGGGGTTTCCTGAGGCTTGATCCCGCCTTTGCATATGCTGAAGCCTCCTTCCTCATGACCTTTGCCATGGGCGGAGTTCCTCATGCTGGCTCCCGGCAGTGATCCACACAATCAAAGGCTTTGGCATAGTCAATAGAGCAGAAGTAGATGTTTTTCTGGAGCTCTCTGGCTTTTTCGATGCTCCAGCAGATGTCGGCAATTTGATCACTGTTTCCTCTGCCTTTTATAAATCCAGCTTGTACATCTGGAAGTTCACTGTTCACATACTTTTGAAGCCTGGCTTGAAGAATTTTGAGTATTATTTTACTAGCGTGTGAGATGAGTGCAATTGTGTGGTAGTTTGAGCATTCTTTGGCATTGCCTTTCTTTGGGATTGGAATGAAAACTGACCTTTTCCAGTCCTGTGGCCACTGCTGAGTTTTCCAAATTTGCTGGCATATTGAGCACTTTGTCACAACATCATCTTTTAGGATTTGGAATAGCTCAACTGGAATTCTGCTTCCTAAGGCCCACTTGACTTCACATTCCAGGATGTCTGGCTCTTGATGAGTGATCACACCATCACCTAGATCACATTATTTGGGTCATGAAGATCTTTTTTGTATAGTTCTTCTGTGTATTCTTGCTGCTTCTTCTTAATGTCCTCTGTTTCTGTTAGGTCAATATCACTTCTGTCTTTTATTGTGACCGTCTTTGAATAAAACGTTCCCTTGATGTCTCTAATCTTGAAGTGATCTCTAGTCTTTTCCATTCTATTATTTTCCTTTATTTCTTTGCACTGATCTCTGAGGAAGGGTTTCTTATCTCTTCTTGCTATTCTTTGGAACTCTGCACTCATATGGATATATCTTTCCTTTTCTCCTTTGCCTTTTGCTTCTCTTCCTTTCTCAGCTATTTGTAAGGCCTCCTCAGACAGCCATTTTTCTTTTTTGCATTTCTTATTCTTGGGGATGGTCTGATCCCTGTCTCCTGTACAATGTCATGAGCCTCTGTCCATAGTTCTTCAAGCACTCTATCAGATCTAATCCCTTGAATCTACTTCTCACTTCCACTGTATAATTGTAAGGGGTTTGATTTAGGTCATACCTGAATGGCCAAGTGACTTTCCCTTCTTTCTTCAATTTAAGTCTGAATTTGACAATCAGGAGTTCCTGATCTGAGCCACAGTCAGCTCCTTGCCTTCTTTTTGCTGACTGTATAGAACTTCTCCATCTTTGTCTGCAAAGAATATAATAATCTATGGAGCCTGTTAAATGCATAATCTAACTCTTCTCAGATCTGCCATGTTTTCTAGTGAAAATACTGGAAATTTTTATGTTGTGTTTCCCTTTTTGGTGTACGAAAATGTAGTTTTTGAGATACTTAAAAGGGCTTTGCCACCTCCTATTTGGTTTATTTAATTTCATTTGTGCTATAAAAGCATCATTTTAAAGGTTTATTCCTTTAGCAGGTGAATTTAAATGACCTTCACTGAACTGGATTTGACTCTATTGCACTGATAGATTGTGAGTAAATAAAAGAGAACAAAAACCTTTATAAAAAAATGGCAAGTTATACACATATCTCCCTTAGTCCTTACATCTAAAGAGGTACATTATCTTTCCCAGCTTATTGAGATAAATTTGAGATAAAATATTTTGTAAATTTAAGGTGTATAACATGATGATTTAATATACATGTATGTATATTCATCTTTTTTCAGATTCTCTTCTCATATATTGAGTAGAGTTCCCTGTGCTATATGTATATATAGGTCCTTGTTGATCATCTATTTTATGTACAATAATGTGCATATTTTAATACCAAACTCCTAATTTACCCCCCCCCCGCCACCACCACATTTCCATATTGGTAACCATAAGTTTGTTTTTGAAGTCTTTGACTCTGTTTCTGTTTTGTAAAGAAGTTCATTTGTATCATTTTATGAGATTCCACAAATAAATGATATTATACGCTGTTTGTCTTTCTCTGACTAACTTTATTGAGTATGATAAAATCCAGATCCATCTATGTTGCTGCAGATGACCTTATTTCATTCTTTGTGATGGTTATGTTCCATTGTATATCTGTATCAAATTTTCTTTTTTAAATTTATTTTTTATTTGAAGAAAAAAATTGCTTTAAAATGTTGTATTGGTTTCAGCTATAAAATAATGCAAATCAATCATAATTATACACACACACACACACATACACATGCCCCCACACACCTTCCTCCCCTCCTCCAGTCTCACCCCTCTGCTGCTGCTTAGTTAGGTCATTGCAAAGTGCCAGACTGGGCTCCCTGTGTTATATATCAACTTCCCACTAGCTATCTATTTTACACATGATAGTGTATATATATCAATGCTACTTTCTCAATTTGTCCCACCTTCACCAGATGTCCATAAGCTCATTTTCTATATCTGTATTCATTCCTTCCCTGCAAATGGGTTCATCAGTACCATTTTTTCAGATTCCATATATACATGTTAATATACAATATTTATATTTCTCTTTCTGACTGATTTAACTCTATATAATAGGCTCTAGGTTCATCCACCTCACTACAACTAACTCAAATTTGTTCCTTTTTATGGATGAGTAATATTCCATTGCATATTATATATATATACCACATCTTCTTCATATGTTCATCTGTTGATGGACATGTAGGTTGCTTCCACGTTCTAGGTATTGTAAATAGTGCTGCAACAAACATTGGTTATATGTGTCTTTTGAATCCTGGCTTTCTCAGGGTATAGGCCCAGTAGTGGGATTTCTGGGTCATATGGTAGATTTTTTTTAAAAGGAATCTCCATATGTTCTCCAAAATGGCTACATCAGTTTATATTACCAACAGCAGGAGGGTTTGCTTTTTTCCATACCCTGTCTGGCATTTACTGCTTAGATTTTTTGATAATGGCCATTCTGATTGGTGTGAGATGATACCTCATAGGTTTGATTTGCATTTCTCTAACAATGAGCAATATTTAGCACCTTTTCATGTGTTTATTGGACATCTGTATGTCTTCTTTGAAAAAGTCTGTTTAGGTCTTCTGACCATTTTTTAATTTGTTTGTTTTGCTAATATTGAACTGTACACGCTACTTATGTATTTTGGAGATTAATCCTTTGTCAGATGCTTTGTTTGCAATTGTTTTCTTCATTCTCTGGGTTGTCTTTTCATTTTGTTTATAGTATTCATTGCTGTGAAAAATCTTTTAATTAGGTCACAATTGTTTATTTTTATTTCCATTACTCTCAGAGGTGGGTCAGAGAGGATCTTGCTGGGATTTATATCGAAGAGTGCACTGCCTATGCTCTCCTCTAAGAGGTTCATAGTTTCTGGCCTTACATTTAAGTCTTTAATCCATTTTGAGTTTATTTTTGTGTACAGTGTTAGGGATTGTTCTAATTTCATTCTTTTACATGTAGCTATTCAGTTTTCCCAGCACCACCTTTGAAGAGGTTGTGTTTCCTCTATTGTATATTTTTGCCTGCTTTATCAATGATAAGGTGCCCATATGTGCACGGGCTTATCTCTGGGCTTTCTTTCTTGTTCCATTGCTCTATATTTCTGTTTTTGTGCCCCTACCATATTATCTTAATGACAAGCTTTGTAGTGTAGTCTAAAGTCAGGAAGGTTGATTCCTCCAGTACCATTCTCCTTTCTCAAAGTTGCTTTAGCTGTTTAGGGTCTTTTGTGTTTTCATACAAACTGTAAACTTTTTTGTTCTATTTCTGTGAAAAATGGCATTGGTAACTTGATAGGTATTGCACTGACTCTGTAGATTGCTTTGGATATTATAGTCATTTTCACAATATTTATTCTTGCAATCCAAGAACATGGAATATCTTTCCATTTGTGTCATCTTTGATTTCTTTCATCAGTGTCTTATGGTTTTCTGCATACAGGTATTCTGTTTCTTTGGGTAGGTTTTTCCTAGGTATTTTATTACAATTGTGAATGAGATTGTTTCCTTAATTTATCTTCCTGATTTTTCAGTTAGTGTATAGGAATGCAAGGGATATCTATGCAGTAATTTTGTATCTTGCAACTTTACTGAATTCATTGATTAGCTCTAGTAATTTTCTGGTGGCATCTTTAGGATTTTCTATGTATAGTATCATATCATTTGGAAACAGTGAGTTTTACTTCTTTTCTAACCTGGATTCCTTTTATTTCCTTTTCCTCTCTGACTGCCATGACTAGGACTTTCAAAACTATATTGAATAACAGTGGTGAGAGTGGGCATCTTGTCTTGTTACTGATATTTGAGGAAATGCTTTCAGTTTTTCACTGTTGAGAGAAATGTTTGTTGTGTATATGACGTGAAGTGAGTGAGTGAGTGAGTTAAAGTTGCTCAGTCGTGTCTGACACTTTGCAACCCCATGGACTATAGAGTCCATGGAATTCTCCAGGCCAGAATATTGGAGTGGGTAGTCTTTCCCTTCTCCAGGGGATCTTCCCAACCCATGGATAGAACCCAGGTCTCCCACGTTGCAGGCGGATTCTTTACCAGCTGAGCCACCGGGGAAGCCATATACTGTCCTTATTATATTGCATTTGGTTACTTCTTTTCTTATTTTCTGGAGTTTTACTTTTTATAATAAATGAGTGTTGAATTTTGTCAAAATCTTTCTCTGCATCCATTGAGATGATCACATTGTTCTTATCTTGCAATTTGTTAATATGGTATATCACATTAATTTGCATATATTGAGGAATCCTTGCATACCTGGGATAAACCCCACTTGATCATGGTGTATAATCCTTTTAATGAATTGTTGTATTCTGTTTGCTAGGATTTTGTTGAGAATTTTTGAATCTGTGTTCATCAGTGACATTGGCCTATAATTTTCTTTTTTTCTGTGATATATTTGGTTTTGGTATCAAGGTGATGAGGACCCCATATAATGACTGAGAGTTTTCCTTCCTCTGTAATTTTTAGGAAGAGTTTGAGCAGGATAGGTGTTAGCTCTTCTCTAGGCATTTGATAGAATCCACCTGTGAAGCCATCTGGCTCTGGGCTTTTGTTTGTGGAAGATTTTTTATCACAGTTTCAATTTCAGTGCTTGTGACTGGTTTGCTCATATTTTCTATTTTTTCCTAGTTCAGTCTTGGAAAGTTGTACTTTTCTAAGAATTTGTCTGTTTCTTACAGGTTATCCAATTTATTAGCATACAGTTGCTCATAGTCTCTTATGATCCTTTGTATTTCTGCACTGTCTGTTATAATTTCTTCTTTTTCATTTCTAATTTTATTGATTTGACTCCTCCCTTTTTATGGTTGACTTATATTCCACTGTATATATGGACCACATTTTCTTTATTCATTTGGCTGTCAGTGGATGTTTAGATTTCTTCCGTGTCTTGCCTATTGTAAATAATGCTGCAATGAACACTCAGGTATCTTTTTGAATTATGATTTTCTCTGTATATATGGCCATGAGGTCATTGAAAGATGATCAGTTCAGTTCAATTCAGTCACTCAGTCATGTCTGACTCTTTGTGACCCCATGGGCTGTAGCATGCCTGGCCTCCCTGTCCATCACCAACTCCTGAAGTTTACCCAAACCCATGTCCATTGCAGTCAGTGATGCCATCCAACCATCTCATCCTCTGTCATCCACTTCTCCTCCCACCCTCAATCTTTCCCAGCATAAGGGTCCTTTCTAATGAGTCAGTTCTTTGCAATAGGTGACCAAAGTACTGAAGTTTTAGCTTCAGCATCAGTCTTTCTAATGAATATCCAGGACTGATTTATTTTAGGATTGACTGATTGGATGTTCTTGCAGTCCAAGTGACTCTCAATACTCTTTTCCAACACCACAGTTCAAAAGTATCAATTCTTCCGTACTTAGCTTTCTTTACAGTCCAACTCTCACATCCATACATGACTACTGGAAAAACCATACTCTTGACTAGATGGATTTTGTTGGCAAAGTAATGTCTCTGTTTTTTAATATGCTGTCTTTGTTGGTCATAACATTCCCTACAAGGAGTAAGCATCTTTTACTTTCATGGGTTCAATCACCATCAGTGATTTGGAGCCCAAAAGATAAAGTCTGCCACTGTTTCCACTGTTTCCCCATCTATTTCCCATGAAGTGACAGGACCAGATGCGATGATCTTAGTTTTCTGAATGTTGAGCTTTAAGCCAACTTTTTTACTCTCCTCTTTCACTTTTATCAAGAGGCTCTTTAGTTCTTCACTTTCTGCCATAAGGGTGATGTCACCTGCATATCTGAGATTATTGATATTTCTCCTGGCAATCCTGATTCCAGCTTCTGCTTCATCTAGCCTGGCATTTCACATGATGTACTCTGCATATAAGTTAAATAAGCAGGGTGACAATATACAGCCTTGACGTACTCCTTTTCCTATTTGGAACCAGTCTGTTGTTCCATGTCCAGTGCTAACTGTGGCTTCCTGACCTGCATACAGATTTCTCAAGAGGCAGGTCAGGTGGTCTGCTATTCCCATCTTTCAGAATTTTGCAGTTTGTGGTGATCCAGATAGTTAAAAGCTTTGGAATAGTCAATAAAACAGAAATAGATGTTTTTCTGGAACTCTCTTGGTTTTTTGATGATCCAGCAGATGTTGGCAATTCGATCTCTGGTTCCTCTGCCTTTTCTAAATCCAGCTTGAACATCTGGAAATTCACGGTTCTCGTATTGTTGAAGCCTGGCTTAGAGAATTTTGAGCATTACTTTACTAGCATGTGAGATGAGTGCAATTGTGCAGTAGTTTGAAGATTCTATGGTATTGCCTTTCTTTGGGATTGGAATAAAAACTGATATTTTCCAGTCCTGTTGCCACTGCTGAATTTTTTCAAATTTTCTGGCATATTGAGTACAGCACTTTGTCACAGCATCATCTTTTAGGATTTGAAATAGCTTAGCTGGAATTGCATCACCTCCACTAGCTTTGTTCGTAGTGATGCTTTCTAAGGCCCACTTGACTTTGCATTCCAGGATGTCTGGCTCTAGGTGAGTGATCACACCATCGTGATCATCTGGGTCATTAATATCTTATTTGTATAGTTTTTAGTGCATTGTTGCCACTTCTTCTTAATATTTTCTGCTTCTGTTAGGTCCATACAGTTTCTGTCTGTTTTTGAGCCCATCTTTGCATGAAATGTTCCCGTGGTATCTCTAATTTTCTTGAACAGATCTCTAGTCTTTCCCATTCTATTGTTTTCCTCTATTTCTTTGCACTGATCATCGAGGAAGGCTTTCTTATATCTACTTGCTATTCTTTGGAATGCCGCATTCAAATGAGTATCTTTCTTCTTCTCCTTTGCTTTTCACTTCTCTTATTTTCACAGATATTTGTAAGGCCTCCTCAGAGAGCCATTTTTCTCTTGTGCATTTCTTTTTCTTGGGGATGGTCTTGATCCCTGTCTCCTGTACAGTGTCATGAACCTCTGTCCATAGTTCATCAGGCACTCTGTCTCTCAGATCTAGTCCCTTAAATCTATTTCCCACTTCCACTGTGTAATCATAAGGGATTTAATTTAGGTCATACCTGAATGGTCTACTGGTTTTCCCTACTTTCTTCAATTTAAGTCTGAATTTGGCAATAAGGAGTTCATGATCTGAGCCACAGTCAACTCCCAGTCTTGTTTTGCTGACTGTATAGAGCTTTTCCATCTTTGGCTGCAAAGAACATAATCAGTCTCATTTCGGTGTTGACCCTATGGTGATGTCCATGTTTAGTCTTCTCTTGTGTTGTTGGAAGATCTTACAGCATCTCTATTTTTAGTTATTTAAGAAATTTCCATATTGTTCTCCATATTGGCTGTACAAATTTACATTCCCACCAACAGTGTAGGAGGGTTCTCTTCACTGCACACCCTCTCTACAATTTATTGCTTGTAGACTTTTTGATGATGGCCATCTAACCAGTGTGAGATGATACCTCATTGTAGATTTGATTTGTTTCTCTAATAATTAATAATTTTGAGCATCTTCTCATGTGAATTTTGGCCATGGGCATATTTTGTTTGGAGACTTATCTGTTTAGGTCTTCTTACCATTTTTGATTGCATTGTTTGGGTTTCTTTCTTTATTTTTTTTTTTACATTGAGCTGCATGAGCAGTTTTGCAGTTTATGTATTTTGGAGATTAACCCCCAGTTGATTGCTTCATTTGAAAATATTTTCTCCCATTCTGATGTTGTTTTCTCATTTTGTTTATGTTTTCTTTTGTTGTGCAAAAAGATTTAAGTTTAATTACCTCTTTGTTTTTCTTTTTATTTTCATTACATTATGTCGTGGATCAAAATGATATTGCTGCAGTTTATATCAAAGAATCTACTGCTTATGTTTCCTCTCAGAGTTTTATAGTATCCAGTCATACATTTAAGCCTTAATATATTTTTGTTTTTGTGTGTGTGTGTGTATGGTGTTAGTGAATGTTCTAATTTTATTCTTTTACATGTAGCTTTCTAGTTTTCCAAGTACCACTTATTGAACAGACTGTCTTTTCTCCATTTGTATAGTCTTGCCTTCTTTGTTGTAGATTAATTAACCATAGATGCATGGGTTAATTTGAATTACCACACTGAATGATTTGTAGATATTGAAAAATCCTTGCATCCCTGGGATAATCCCACTTGATTGTGGTGTATGATTATTTTAATGTATTGTTGGATTCAGTTTTCTATTATTTTGTAAAGTATTATTGTGTCTATGATCATAAGTGATATTGGCTCATAATTTTCTATTTTGTGGTAGCTTGGACTGANGAAAAATCCTTGCATCCCTGGGATAATCCCACTTGATTGTGGTGTATGATTATTTTAATGTATTGTTGGATTCAGTTTTCTATTATTTTGTAAAGTATTATTGTGTCTATGATCATAAGTGATATTGGCTCATAATTTTCTATTTTGTGGTAGCTTGGACTGATTGACCTCTGGATAATGGTGTCCTCATAAAATGAGTTTGCAAGTGTTCTCTCTTTTGCAATTTTTTAGAATAGTTTAAGAGGATAAGAGTCAGTTCTTGTTTAAATGTTTGATAGAAATCGCCTGGAAGCTAGACTGGTCCTAGACTTTTGTTTGTTAGGAGTTTTTAAATTACAATTTTAGCTTCACTATTTGTGATTGATCTGTTCATTTTCTTTCTCTCTCTCTCTCTCTTTTTTTTTTCCTCCTGATTCAGTTGTGGGAGATTAAACCTTTCTAAGAGTTTGTCCATTTCTTCTGGTTTTCCACTTTATTGGCATAGTTGCTTGTAGTAGTCTCTTATGATTCTTTGTGTTTCTGTGGTATCAGCTGTAACTTCTCTGTTTTCATATCCAACTTTATTGATTCTGGTGATAATCATTTTTTTTTATGAATCTGGCTGAAGATTTATAAATTTTGTTTATCTTTTCAAAGGACCAACTTTTAGTTTCAGTGATCTTTTCTATCATTTTGTCTATATTTCATTTATTTCTGCTCTGATCTTTATGTTTTTTTCCCTTCTACTAAATTTGAGTTTTGTTTGTTCTTTCTCTAGTTGCTTAGGTGTAGGTTTAGGTTGTTTATTTGAGATTTTTCTTGTTCCTTGAGATAAGGTTATATTGCTGTAAACCTTCTTAGAACTGCTTTTGCTACATCCCCTAGGACTTGGATCATTATATTTAAATTTATTTATTTTAATTGGAGGCTAATTGCATTACAATATTGTATTGGTCCTGACACATTTGCATTCTTCATTAGGTTTTTTTTTTTTTTTTTAAAGCACACAGGTTTATTTTCAATATCTTAAAATTCTAGATGGTTTTAAGTTGCTAATCTTTTAATTTCAAATGCATCACCAATATTTTGCATTTTACTCTCCCCTTCTCACAACTTCTGGTTTTGATATCATCCTATTTATGTGTAGATGGTGTCCTACCTTTTCTGTGTGCTTTCCTTTACTGATAAGCTTTCCATTGGTAATTTTCTTGTTTCTGCTGCTGCTACGTTGCTTCAGTCGTGTCCGACTCTGTGCAACCCCATAGATGGCAGCCCGCCAGGCTCCCCTGTCCCTGGGATTCTCCAGGCAAGAACACTGGAGTGGGTTGCCATTTCCTTCTCCAATGCATGAAAGTGAAAAGTGAAAGTGAAGTCTCTCAGTCGTGCTCAACTCTAAGCGACCCCATGGACTGCAGCCTACCAGGCTCCTCCATCCATAGGGTTTTCCAGGCAAGAGTACTGGAGTGGGGCGCCATTGCCCTCTCCATTTCTTGTTTCTAGCTGTGTGCTTTTCTTTTCAGCCTAGAGCAGTCCCTTTAGCTTTTATTGTTTTTTTGTGTGTGTGTGTGTGTGTGTTTTTAGTGACTCAACAAAACATTTATTATTCTTATGTTTTGACTTGTTCTGTAGATTGTTTTGAATTTTCCCCCCATTTTCTCCCCCTGTGTTAAGTTCAGTTCAGTCACTCAGTCATGTCCGACTCTTTGTGACCTCATGGACTACACCACACCAGGCCGCCCTGTCCATCACCAACTGCTGGAGCCTACTCAAACTCATGTCCATTGAGTCAGTGATGCCATCCAAGCGTCTCATCCTCTGTCATCCCCTTCTCCACCTGCCTTCAATCTTTCCCAGCATCACGGTCCTTTCAAATGAGTCAGTTCTTCACATCAGATGGCCAAAGTATTGGTTTCAGCTTTAACATCAGTCCTTCCAACTAATATTCAAGACTGATTTTCTTTAGGATGGACTGGTTGGATCTCCTTGCAGTCCAAGGGACTCTCAAGAGTCTTCCCCAACACCACAGTTCAAAAGCAACAATTCTTTGGTGCTCAGCTTTCTTTATACTCCAAATCTCACATCCATATATGACTACTGAAAAAAAATATATAGCCTTGACTAGAAGGACTTTTGTTGGCAAAGTAATGTCTCTGTTTTTATTTTATTTTTACTTAACAATATTGTATTGGTTTTGCCATACATCAACATGAATCCACCACAGGTGTACACATGTTCCCAATCCTGAACCTCCCTCCTACCTCCCTCCCCATACCATCTCTCTGGGTCATCCCAATGCACCAGCCCCAAGCATCCTGTATCCTGCATCAAACCTAGACTGGTGATTTGTTTCTTATATGATATCATACATGTTTCAATGCCTTTCTCCCAAATCATCCCACCCTCTCCCTCTCTCACAGAGTCCAAAAGACTGAATTGGTGTTGCTGAAGTCTCTTAGCTTTCACATACCTGTAAAGTTTTTGAATTCTCCATCAAATCTCAATGAGAGGTTCCTGGATGGTTTTCCTGGTTGTAGCTTCTTCTTTCTCATCATTTTAAGTATATTGTGCCATTCCCTTCTGGTCTGTAGTGTTTCTGCTGAAAAATCACTTGATAACTTTATGGGGAATCCTTTGTATGATATCTTTTGCTTTTTCCTTGTTGCTTTGACTTTTTTCTGTTAGCTTTAATTTTTATCAGTTTGATTAATATGTGTCTTGGCATGTTTCTCCTTGTGTTTATCCTGTATAGGACTCTCTGCACTTCCTGGTCTAAGGTGCCTATTTCCTTTCCCCTGTTAGAAACATATTCAGCTATCATCTCATCAAATATTTTTCTCAGAGCTTTTCTCTCTCTTTTCCTTCTGGAATGACTATAGTGTGGATTTTGCTACATTTAATGACATTAAATGTTGTACTGCTTCAACCATATGTGAACAGAGAAATTCCAGAAGTACAAGCTGGATTTAGGAAAGGCAGAGGAACCAGGGATCAAGTTGCCAACATCCTCTGGATCATAGAAAAAAAAAATCTACTCCTGCTTCACTGACTACACTAAAGCCTTGACTGTGTGGGTCACAACAAGCTGTAGAAAATTCTTAAAGAGATGGGAATACCAGATTACTTTACATTTCTCCTAAAAAACCTGTATGTGGGTCAAGGAGCAAGCTAGAAACTGACATGGAACAATGGACTGGTTCAAAATTGGCAAAGGAGTATGTCAAGCCTGTATATTGTTACCTTGCTTATTTAACTTATATGCAGAGTACATCATGAGAAATGCTGGACTGGATGAAGCAGAAGCTGGAATCAAGATTACCAGGAGAAATATCAATAACCTCATATATGCAGGTGACATCACCCTTACGGCAGAAAGCAAAGAGGAACTAAAGAAATTCTTGATGAAGATGAAAGGGAAGAGTCAAAAAGCTTACTTAAAAGTCATCACTCAAAAAACTAAGATCATGGCATCCAGTCCTATCATTTCATGTTATATAGAAAGGGGAAAAGTGGAGACAATGACAGATTTTCCTTTTTGGGGGCCCCAAAATCACTGCAGACAGTGACTGCTGCCATGAAATTAAGATGCTTGCTCCTTGGGAGAAAAGCCATGACAAACCTAGATATCATATTGTAAAGCAAAGACATCACTTTGGCGACAAAGTGATAGTCAAAGCTATAGTTTTTCCTGTAGTCACGTACAGATTTGCGATGGACCATAAACAAGGCTGAGCACTGAAGAACTGGCGCTTTCAAACTGTGGTGTTGGAGAAGACCCTTGAGAGTCCATTGTGTAGCACAGATATCAAACAGGCAATCCTGAAGGAAATTAACTCTGAATATTCATTGGAAGGACTGATGCTGAAGCTGCAATAATTTGTCAATCTAATGCAAAGAGCTGACTCTCCAGAAAAGACCCTAACGCTGGGAAAGATTGAGGGCACGAGGAGAAGGGGGTGACAGAGGATGAGATGGTTGGATGTCATCATTGACTCAGTGTACGTGAATTTGAGCAAACTCCAGCAGATAGTAAAGGCCAGGGAAGCCTGGTGTACTGCATTCCATGAAGTCGCAAAGAGTCAGACATAGCTTAGGAACTGAACAACAACAATGTTGTCCCTGAGGTCTCTCAGTCTATCCTCATTTCTTTTTGTTCTTTTCTTCTTTATCCTGTCCCAAGGAAGTGATTTTCACTATTCTATTTACCTACAGCTCACTATTTGCTCTTCTGTCTCATTTTTACTGCTATTAATCCCCTCTAGTGAATTTTTTCATTCCAGTTATTGCTCATCTCTGTTCCTTATATCTTCTAGCCCAGGGACAGGGAGCCTAGTGGGCTGCCATCTATGGGGTTGCACAGAGTCAGACACGACTGAAGCAACGCAGCAGCAGCAGCAGCAGCTGTTTGTTAAACATTGCTTGTATCTTGGTCTGCACCTCCATTCTTTTTCTAAGACCTTGAATCATCTTTACTCTCATTATTCTGAATTTTCTTCTTTATTTTTTGGTAGATTGCTCTCTCTATTTCATTTAGCTGTCTTCTGGGGTTTTGCCTTGTTCCTTCGTCTGAAATAAAAAAATATTCTGTATTTTCATTTTGACCTATTTTCTGTTAGTGGTTTTCGCCCCACAGACTACAGGACTATAGTTCCTCTTGCTTCTGGTGTCTTCCCCATGGTGTATGAGGCTAATCTAGGAGGTTAGTCCCAGTGGATGGGACTGGTGCCTGCCCACTGAAGTCTGGAGCTGTGCCTTGTCCCTCTGATGAGAGGCCCATGTTAGAAGGTATGTTTAGAGGTAGCTATGGGCTCAGGAAGACTTTAGGCAGTCTGTCTGATGATGAGTGGGGCTGTTCCCCACCTTGTTTGTTGTCTAGATAAGGCATCCCAGCCCTGGAACATAAAGGTGTCAGGTGGGGCCAGCCTGTCAAAATGCTCAAATATTGTTAATGTAGTGGCCTCCAAGAGAGCCCACACCCGTTAGCTTTTCCTGGCACTACTGCCGCTACTGCCCTTGTCCCCACAGTGAGCCACAGCTCCATTCCGCCTCCCCAGGATACCCTTCAAGACCCACAGTTCGGTCTGACCCAGGCTCCTATGAAGTCACTGACTTTTCCCTGTGTCCTGGTGCACACAAGACCTTGTGTACCCTCCAAGAGTGGAGTTTCTTTTTCCCTTAGCTCTGTAAGTTTCTTGTGACTAGATGCCACTGGCTTTCAAAGCCAAATGTTCTTGGGACTCCTCCTCCCAATGCGATACCCCCATGTTGGGNACAAGACCTTGTGTACCCTCCAAGAGTGGAGTTTCTTTTTCCCTTAGCTCTGTAAGTTTCTTGTGACTAGATGCCACTGGCTTTCAAAGCCAAATGTTCTTGGGACTCCTCCTCCCAATGCGATACCCCCATGTTGGGGAGCTTGACTTGGGGCTTAGAAGTTCATACTCCTGTGGGATAACCTCTGTGATATACTTATTTTCCAGTTTGTGAGTCACTCATTCCATAGGTATGGGATTTGATTTTATCATGAGTGATCTTTTTCTACTGTTTTGTTGTGGCTTCTTTGTCTTTGGATGTAGAATGTCTGTCTTGGTAGGTTCTACTATTTTTTGCTGGTGGTTGTTCAGCAGTTAATTGTGATTTTTGTGTTTTAATGAATGGAGGGGGTGAGCTCAAGTTGTTCTTTACCATATTGTCTCCAGCCTTTCTCTGCATATTAGATTATTTTTTCCTATTGAGTTGTATGAATTCATTACATATTTTAATTATTAATCCCTTATCTGATATATGGTTTGCAAATATTTTCTCCCAGTATCTTGGTTGCTTCTTTATATTCTTGATTGTTTATTTTTCTATGAAAAGTCTTTTTAATTTGATGTAGTCCAACAAACAATATCAAATAATGTAGTAGTTTGTTAATTTTTGCTTGTGCTTTTGGTGTCATATCCAAAAAACTAATGCCAAAATAAATGTTAAGGAGATTGTCCACTATGTTTTCTTCTATGAATTTCATGGTTTCAAGTCTTGTATTTAAGTCTTTAATCCATTTTGAGTTTATTTTTATGAGTGGTGTGAGATCGGAGTTTACATA
Organism: Oreotragus oreotragus; assembly: GCA_006410675.1. Lineage (NCBI taxonomy): Eukaryota > Metazoa > Chordata > Mammalia > Artiodactyla > Bovidae > Oreotragus > Oreotragus oreotragus. The sequence continues at coordinate 247,246 of SJYX01015149.1, read as the reverse complement.
TGAATATCTATTTGTCTCAAAACCATTCATTGAAAACTTTGCTTTTTTGTCCTTGAGTATTTTTGGCTCCCTTGATATATGCATGAATTTATTTCTGGACCCTCTCTTCTATTCCATGGATCTTTGCATCTGCTTTTATGATACATTTTGATTACTAAATCTTTGTAATATAGTTGTTTTTCCCTAAGTTAATTATTTTTTATTTTCTAAATTATAAAAATATGGTAACACATCCACAGGAGACTTGGCAAATATAGAACAAAGTTACATATAGTTCCACTATATATTACAATTGTTTGTTTTAAATAGACGAAGTAAGATTTTTAGTTGAAGTTTCAATATCAAACTCTCAGAAATTAATAGAACGAATGTACAGAGAAATAGAATATAGTACACCTGGAAAGCATTATGAACCAATTTGATATAGTAATACTAGATGCCAAAATATCAAAATTTTGAGTGAATATAAATTAGAAATCCAGCATTCTGTTCTACTCTACTAAGTCAAAAAAGTAGAATCAAAATTTCAGAATTTTTTTTACATACTCTACACACAGACACACACATACACACATGCACACACACACAGTATGTACACAAAAGCTTTTCTACTAACTTGGCAAAGGTTTGAGAAAAAACATTAAAAAAAAAGATAAATTGAAAAACATGTATGGCAAAACCAATACAGTATTATAAAGTAAAATAAAATTAAAAAAAAGAAAACCATAAATGAAATGGTAATCTGAGTAAAATAGAAAAAGTGAAACAAACTAGATAAAAGTAAAAGATCAACATGCAGTCCAGTTGTTTTTAAACATGGCTGCTCATTAGAAACACATCTGGTACTTTGAGAAGAAGAAAAAAAAGCTATACCTGGGCATTTGTATTTTTCAAAAAACATTTCAAAATAATTCTGATATACATCTGGATTTTATAAAATGATTACTGGTTTTCTATTAAATGGTAGTTTAGTGATATATAATTCTATTATTTTCTGTTGACCAATTATGATAAATTTATTGTAGTAAGCAAAAATCACAATAGTAGAAGTTTATGTTTTTACAATCAATAGCCAGACAAAAATAAAAGATCATTACAATTGTGAGCCATCATGGAAACATGATTAACCTAACCATATAAAATAATTAAATACAATTTAGGGCTTCCCTGGTGGCTCAGATGGTAAAGTGTCCCTGCAATGCATGAGACCTGGGTTCGATCCCTGGGTTAGGAAGATCCCCTGGAGAAGGAAATAGCAACCCTCTCCAGTATTCTTGCCTGGAAAATCCCATGAACAGAGGAGCCTTGTAGGCTATAGTCCATGGGGTCGCAAAAAGTCAGACAAGACTGAGCGACTTTTTCTTCCACTATGTGCTTTTGCTTCCACTAGGGGATTAAGTAGAATGATGTAGTAAGTGGAAGTGCATACAGCACATGTTTTCATCTTCCCAGCCAATCTATGTCTTTTGGTTTTGCATTTAATCCATTTACATTTAAGGTAATTATCAGTATATAAAGTCCTATTACCATTTTCTTAATTGTTTTATTTTGTGTAAGTCTTTTCCTTCTCTTGAGTTTCCTGCTTAGAGAAGTTCCTTTAGCATTCATTGTAAAGCTGGTTTGGTGGTGCTGAATTCTCTAACTTTTGCTTGTCTGTAAAGCTTTTGATTCCTCTGTCAAATCTGAATGAGAGTCTTGCTGGGTAGAGTATTCTTGGTTCTTGCTCCTTCTCTTTCATCACTTTAAATATATCATGCCATTCCTTTCTGGCTTGTAGAGTTTCTGTTGAGAAATCAGTTGATAACCTTATGGGAGTTCCCTTGTATGTTATTTGTCATTTTTCCCTTGTTGTTTTTAATATTTTACCTGTTTTTATTTTTTTGTCAGTTCGATAACTGTGTGTCTTGGTGTGTTCCTCCTTGGGATTATCCTGCCTGGGACCCTCTTTGCTTCCTGTAGTTGGTTGACTGTTTCCTTTACCAAGTTTGGGAAGTTTTCAGCTATTATCTCTTGAAATATCTTCTCAGATCCTTCCTCTCTCTATCTCCTCCTTCTGGGACCCCTATAATGTGAATGTTGGTGCATTTAATATTGTCCCAGAGGTCTCTTATACCATTTCTTTTCATTCTTTTCTCTATTGGTACTTTTCTCTATTTGGTACTGCAGCAGTGATTTCCATCATTCTGTCCTCCAGGTCATTTAAACATTCTTCTGCCTCAGTTATTCTCTGTTATTTCCTTCTAGTGTATTATTCATCTCTCTTTGTTCTTTAGTTCTTGAAGGTCTTTGGTAAACATTATTGCATCCTCTCCATTATTTTCCCAAAATCCTAGATCATCTTCATTATCATTATTCTGAATTCTTTTTTTGGAAGGTTGCCTATCTCCACTTCATTTAGATGATTTTCTGGGGTTTTATCTTGCTCCTTCATCTGGAACATAACTTTCTGTTTTTTCATCCTGATTAACTTTCTATAATGTGGCTTTTGTTCTAGCTGCTGTGGGATTGTGCTCGTCTTGCTTCTTCTATCTGCCCTCTGATGGAGGAGGTTAAGAGGTTTGTATAAGCCTTCTGATGGGAGAGACTGGCAGTGGGAAAAACTGGATCTTTCTCTGGTTGGCAGGGCTGTGCTTAGTAAAACTTTAATCCAATTGTCTGCTGATGGGTGGGGTTGTGCTCCCCCCTTGTTAGTTGTTTAGCCTGAGGTGACCTAGCCCTGGTGTCTATGGGCTCTATGGTAGGGTTAGTGGCAATTTCCAAAAGTCTTTAGGCCAAGGGGTCCCTTGCTGGACTCCTGCTGCCAGCGCCCCATCCCTGTGGCAAGCAACTGCCGACCCATGCTTCCACAGGAGACACTCCAATACTAGCAATTAGGTCTGGTTCAGTCTCCTGTGAAGTCACTGCTCCTTTGCCCTGGGACTTTGTGCACACCATATTTTGTTTGTGCCCTCCAAGAGTGAAGTCTGTTTCCCCCAGTGTTCTGGAAGTCCTGTAATAAAATGCTGCTGGTTTTCAAAGGCAGATTTCCTGAGGATTCCCATTCCCTCCATTGAATTCCCAGACTGGCAAGCCTGACATGGCACTCAGAACCTTCACAACAGTGGGAGAATTTCTTTGGTATTATTTGTCTCCAGTTTGTGGCTCACCCACCCAACAGGCATGGGATTTTATTTTATCATGATTGCACCCATCCTACCATCTCATTGCTGCTGCTTCTTTGCCTTTTATCATAGGATATCTTTTTTTGGTGTATTCCAGTGTCCTCCTGTTGATAGTTGTTCAACCGTTAGTTGCAATTTTGGTGCACTCCAAATCTTTGTAATATAGTTTGAAACCAGGAAGTGTAATGTCCCCAGCTTTGTTCTTATTCAAGATTGCTTTGGCTATTCAGGGTCTTTTGTGGTTTCGTATGAGTCTGGGGATTACTATTTCTGTTTCTGTAAAAGTGTCATTGGAATTTAGATAGGAATTGCATTGTATTTATAGATGACTTCAGGTGGCATGGGCATTTTACTGTTCTGCTCCATGAATATGGACTATTCATATTTTCATTTATTTGTGTCTTCAAATTTTTTTATCAGTGTCTTATAGTTTCAGTGTACAGATATTTCATTTTTTGGTTAAATGTAGTCATGTATGGATGTGAAAGTTGGACTGTGAAGAAAGCTGAGCACCGAAGAATCGATGCTTTTGAACTGTGGTGTTGGAGAAGACTCTTGAGAGTCCCTTGGACTGCAAGGAGACCCAACCAGTCCATTCTGAAGGAGATCAACCCTGGGATTTCTTTGGAAGGAATGATGCTAAAGCTGAAACTCCAGTACTTTGGCCACCTCATGCGAAGAGTTGACTCATTGGAAAAGACTCTGATGCTGGGAGGGNAAGACGCTTACTCCTTGGAAGAAAAGTTATGACCAACCTAGATAGTATATTCAAAAGCATAGGCATTACTTTGCCGACTAAGGTCCGCCTAGTTAAGGCTATGGTTTTTCCTGTGGTCATGTATGGATGTGAGAGTTGGATTGTGAAGAAGGCTGAGTGCTGAAGAATCGATGCTTTTGAACTGTGGTGTTGAAGAAGACTCTTGAGAGTCCCTTGGACTGCAAGGAGATCCAACCAGTCCATTCTGAAGGAGATCAACCCTGGGATTTCTTTGGAAGGAGTGATGCTGAAGCTGAAACTCCAGTACTTTGGCCACCTCATGCGAAGAGTTGACTCATTGGAAAAGACTCTGATGCTGGGAGGGATTGGTGGCAGGAGGAGAAGGGGACGACAGAGGATGAGATGGCTGGATGGCATCACGGACTTGATGGACGTGAGTCTGAGTGAACTCCAGGAGATGGTGATGAATAGGGAGGCCTGGCATGCTGTGATTCATGAGGTCGCAAAGAGTCAGACATGACTGAGCGACTGAACTGAACTGACTAGACGGACTTTTGTTGACAAAGTAATGTCTCCACTTTTCAATATGCTATCGAGGTTGCTAACTTTCCTTCCAAGGAGTCAGCGTCTTTTAATTTCATGGCTGCAATCACCATCTGCACTGATTTTGGAGCCCCCCAAAATAAAGTCTGACACTGTTTCCACTGTTTCCCCATCTATTTCCCATGAAGTGATGGGGCTAGATGCCATGATCTTCGTTTTCTGAATATTGAGCATTAAGCCAACTTTTTCACTTTCCTCATTCACTTTCATCAAGAGGCTTTTTAGTTCCTCTTTACTTTATATTTCTAAAAATGTATGCTGCCTTTGTCTTTTTGTTGTGTCTCTTGTGCACCTCAGCTATAACTCTAATTGGTAATGAGTGCTTTTTAGTTGTTCTTTATCATTCTTGTCAGTCCTCTAGATAAAATTCATGTTTCCCCTTGTTCTTCACATGTGTCTGTCTGGCAGCCCCATCCCATCTTCCTTTAAGTCACTTCTTACCTGCCAGGTAACTAGATGCTATGATTGCTTTTATTATGAGTGTCTTCATAGGTATTAAATCCTGTTACCTGATTTTTTTGGTAACTGTTTCCAAGTCTTTTGCCAGGGCCAGAACTAGTGACTCACTTGCTTTGGGTGCAAAATTTAAGGGAGTGTTAAAAAAAACACATAGCAATCAAGATAAATAACACTTTAATGCACTATATGAAAAAAGATTAATGCAAAAAAAGAATCCATGATACACAAAGTATCAAAAAATTTTAAACAGACAAGCACTCTCAGCCAGACTTAGGATGAGGTGAGTGAGGCAGTCACTCTTGGGGTCATGCAAGTGCAAGCTTGGATCTTGTCTTTTAGAATTTTGATATTTTATTCATCATGGGTTTTTTATTTTATTTTAATTTGGTGGCCCTTTAAATTTTGCACCTCATTGCACTTTGGTCCTGGCTCTGCCCATAGATCTCTAGAGAATCCAAATCTTCATGTTCTCTTCTGAAATGTCCTGAAGCAGCCTGCAGCTGCATGCACAAGTAAATAAACTTTCTGAATGCATTTCATTGGTTTTCATTCACATTTTAGAAAAGTTTGCTTCCATTTTTCTGGATTCCTTCTTTGAACTATACCTGTTAAGCCTCTTTGGAACCCCAGTAAATCTGTGGACGAGATACTCATGCATTTCTAGAGCAACTGAAAGTTTTAAAAGTTCTTTCTTATGGAGTATATTATAATATGCATTTTAAAATAAAGAGTTCAGTCAAAGTAACCACCAAATTTCTTCTGTCCTTGATTCTCTCAGGCCCATGAGAACTTATTTAGCTACTTGTATGTCTAGTAGCTGATTTTTACCTTGTAATCATAATCACTTCTACTTTTTTTAGCTAATTGAACTCATTTTAGTAGCTTTTTTTGAAAAAAATATGTTATTTGAGTGCTAATCTAGAATAAATGAGTGAGGCTTCGTTGAAGCCATTATTTTATAGAAAACAAATCCATAAAGTCCTTAGAGCATTTGGAGATGTTCTAAAAATTAAATTCCTCTTCTAAAACTATAAAAGTGGAGATTTCTACATTTATGACAAAACTCCAAAATCAAAAGTTATTTGAACAATTTTTTTTAATATACTGTTTAATTTAGATACAGTAAAATTCATTTTTGGTGCCCTGTTCTATGAGTTTTAATAATGCATTGTACAACCACCACCAAAACCAAGAGAAAACAGTTTCATTGCCCCCCAAAGAGTTATCAAGTTTTAATCACCCCAAGACTTACATTTCCTTTTGCTGTTGGCCTGTAGCTATATAGAGATTATATTGTTGTTGTTGTTAAGTCGCTAGGTCCTGTCCAAATCTTTGTGACCCTATGGACTGCAGCATGCCAGGCTTCCCTGTCCTTCACTGTCTCCCAGAGTTTGCTCTAATCCATGTCCATTGAGTCAGTGATGCTATCTAACCATCTTATCCTCTGCCACCCTCCTTTCCTTTTTGCCTTCCGTCTTTCCCTGCATCAGGGACTTTTCGAGTGAGTTGGCTCTTCACATCAAGTGGTGAAAGAACTGGAGCTTCAGCCTCAGTCCTTCCAATGAATATTCAGGGTTTATTTCCTTTAGGATTGATTGGTTTGATCTCCTTGCTGTCCAAGGAACTCTTGGGAGTCTTCTCCAGCACCACAGTTCAAAAGCATCAATTCTTTGGTGCTCAGCCTTCTTTATCGTCCCAACTCTTAACATCTGTACATGATTACTGGAAAAACCATAGGTTTGACTAAATGAACCTTTGTTGGCAAAGTGATGTCTCTGCTTTTTTAATATGCTGTTTATATTTGTTAATAGCTTTTCTTCCAAGGAACAAGCGTCTTTTAATTTCATAGCTGTACTCACCGTTCACAGTGATTTTGGAGTCAAAGATCTCTCACCGTTCCCATTGTTTTCCCATCTATTTGCCATGAAATGATGGGACTGAATTCCTTCTTCTTAGTGTTTTGAATGTTGAGTTTTAAGCCAGCTTTTTCACTCTCCTCTTTAACCCTTCCCTAGAGGCTCTTCAAGCTTCCCCGGTGGCTCAGATGGTAAAGTGTCTGCCTGCAATGCAGGAGACCTAGGTTTGATGCCTGGGTTGGGAAGATCCCCTGGAGAAGGAAATGGCAACCCACTCCACTACTCTTGCCTGGAAAATCCATGGACGGAGCCTGATGGGCTACAGTCCATGGGGTCGCAAAGAGTCAGACATGACTGAGTGATTTCACTCACTCACTCATCTGCATATCTGAGGTTCTTGATATTTCTCCCAGTAATCTTGATTCCTGCTTGTGATTCATCCAAGCCAGCATTTCACTTGATGTACTCCACATATAAGTTATATAAACAAGGTGACAGTATACAGCCTTGTCTTTCTCCTTTCCCAAGTTTGAACCAGTCCTTGTTCATGTAAGGTTCTGACTATTGCTTCTTGACCCACATACAGGTTTCTCAGGAGACAGATAAGGTGGTCTGGTATTCCCATCTCTTAAGTATTTTCCACAGTTGTGATTCACACATTCAAGGATTTAGTGTAGTCAGTGAAGCAGAAGTAGATGTTTTTCTGGAACTCTGTTGCTTTCTCCATTATCCAGTGAATGTTGGCAATTTGATATCTGGTTCCCCTGCCTCTTTGAAACCCAACTTGCACATCTCGCTTCACATACTGCTGAAGCCTAGCTTGAAGGATTTTGAACATAACCTTGCTAGAAATGAACACAGTTGTTCTATGGTTTGAACATTCTTTGGCATTACCTTTCTTTGGGATTGGAATGAAAACTGACCTTTTCCAGTCCTATGGCCACTGCTGAGTTTTTCAAATTTGCTGGTATATTGAGTGCAGCACTTTCACAGCATCATCTTTTAGGATTTGGAATAGCTCAGGTGGAATTCCATCACCTCCACTAACTTTGTTTGTAGTAATGCTTCCTAAGGCCCACTTGACTTCACACTGCAGGATATCTGGCTCTAGGTGAGTGTCTACACCATCGTGGTTATCCAAGTCCTTTTTTTTATAGCTCTTCTGTGTATTCTTGCCACCTCTTCTTAATCTCNCTAACTTTGTTTGTAGTAATGCTTCCTAAGGCCCACTTGACTTCACACTGCAGGATATCTGGCTCTAGGTGAGTGTCTACACCATCGTGGTTATCCAAGTCCTTTTTTTTATAGCTCTTCTGTGTATTCTTGCCACCTCTTCTTAATCTCTTCTGCTTCTGTTAGGTCCTGTTTCTGTCAGGAAACTGTTTATATCCTTTATTGTGCCCATCCTTGCATAAATTATTCCTTGCATAAATATCTCCAGTTTTCTTGATTTCAGTCTTTCCTATTTTGTTATTTTCATCTACTACTTTGCATTGTTCATTTAAGAAGGCCTTCTTATCTCTCCTTGCTATACTATGGAACACTGCATTCAATTGGATATATCTTTCCCTTTCTCCCTTGGTTTTTGCTTCTCTTTTTTTCTCAGCTGTCTGTACAGCCGCCTGAGACAGCCATTTTCCTTTCTTCCATTTTTTTTTTCTTTGGGATGGTTTTTGTCACTGCCTCCTGTGCAATGTAGCCTCCATTCATAATTCTTTGGGCACTCTTGTCTACCAGATCTAATCCCTTGAATCTATTCATCACCTCCACTGTTATAGTCATAAGGGACTTGATTTAGGTATTATTTGAATGGCCTAGTGGTTTTCCTTTCTTCAGTTTAATCCTGAATTTTTCAATAAGCAGTTCATGATCTGAGCTACAGTCAGTTCCAAGCCTTGTTTTTGCTGACTATGTAGAGCTTCTCCATTTTAAACTGCAAAGAACATAATCAGTCTGATTTTGGTATTGACCATTTGGTGATGTCCATGTGTAGAGTCATCTCTTGTGTTGTTAGAAAAGGTTGTTTGCTATGACCAGTGTGTTCTCTTGACAAAACTCTGTTAGCCTTTGCCCTGCTTCATTTTGTACTTTAAGGCCAAACTTGCCTGTTAACACCAGGTATCTCTTGACTTCCTACTTTTGCATTGCAGTCTCCTATGATGAAAAAAACATCTGTTTTTGGTGTTAGTTCTAGAAGGTCCTACAGGGATTACTTCTGATACTTGGCCTTAAATTCCTTTTGCTAAATTACCAGCATAACAATTTCAGATTATGTGCACAACACTTATACTAAATTAAGTGTTCTAAAACTCTGAATTTAAACCTTTATTGACTACTGAGCCTAAACTTTCTATATTTCTGAGGATTAAAATTATAATACAGGTAACACAGTGATACGGAAAAGGTGATGGCACCCCACTCCAGTACTCTTGCCTGGAAAATCCCATGGACGGAGGAGCCTGGTAGGCTGCAGTCCATGAGGTCAAGAAGAATTGGACATGACTGAGCGACTTCACTTTCATGCATTGGAGAAGGAAATGGCAACCCACTCCAGTGTTCTTGCCTGGAGAATCCCAGGGATGGGGGAGCCTGGTGGGCTGCCGTCTTTGGGGTCGCACAGAGTCAGACACGACTGAAGCGACTTAGCAGCAGCAGCAACATAGTGATAAACTTGAATTTCTAAGTCAGCTAAGATGTTCAGTTAAACTTGAAAGGTTATATCAATAATTTTTCAAAAAATTTTAACAAATTTATCTAACATAGTATGTATATATGGAGATATTTTTACTAAGTTGGAGCTTCATTGTTTCCTTTATCATCATAGAGGAACATATTGATATTTAAACAAAATTGTATTTAAATGTCTTATGTCAAAAACTGTGAAACTCCTAAATGAATCTTGTTTTTAAACTATAGTAACAGTTACAGAAAATTAAAGAAAATAAGGTGGTTTCATGTAGCCTGTTTTAGATTCTGTAGGTCATCACGAATGGAGCTGTTATGATTTAGAGTTCGCTATAGTCCCCTGATACTACCAAGTAGAAATCTTCAAGGATTGCTTAAATTTGTAATCTCTGCAATTTAGTCTCTCCTATTAGTGTCTACATCTTGTGATTTTGCAGATGGCTGAAAACATCCTTAACTTTGTATTAAGCTAAGTAAAATTTTTGCCTTAATAATATTTATGTACCTGTTCAAAATCTTAGTAGTCAAACCTTGTAGCTTCCAGTTTTCATTTTTTCTTTCAATGTCAAGTAAGTTCCTTAACTCAAAATAACCTATATTGAACTTGTTTTCAGTTGGCATGTCTAAAAGAATATGGACAGTTTACCTTCTGAGTTTTTGTTTTTAAGTCAAACCATAAGACTTAGAGAATTGCTTGTTGAAATTGAGAACACAAAAGACATAGATGAGCTACTGCTTATAAGGCATTACAGTTGTGGCATCCCTACTTCGTTTGTTTCTTTTGTAGTGATTGCTTCACCATCGTATCCATACCTCTCTGCTCCTATTCCTGCTGCTGCTGCCCCTCTACCACCTCCACCTCCTCCATTACCACCACCAACTCCTCCTCCTCCTCTTGAGGTAGGAGAGGCTTCAAACTTAGCACTGCCACCTCCACCTTATTCCTGTGATCCAAATGGCAGTGATCTGCCTCAAGGTAAGTAGATTTTGACAGTTAGGTGAGGGTTATTTAGGTCTGTTTTTCTCTTTTTAATTTTAGAGCATATCTCTCTTTGGTTGACCAATGAGGGTAGGGTGGGGGGACCAAAAGGAAACTGAGAGCAGTGCTGGGGAAATGACTAAGGAAGGGAGCAACTGAAAGCTGAGAATATCTTTTGCATCATCGAGAAGAGGATGACTGAGCTGACTCATGCTGCTTTTCTAAGGTAGCTACATGTCTGCCCTAAAGAAAATTTGCAGCTGGGTATCTGTTCTCAACTATTTTTCTTGAAAAGTAGGAGTTGATAACAAAATTTCTCCATTTCTTTTATTTAATGCCCACACAAGTACATGAAATTGTTGCATTATTGATATTTAGGATTCCAACTGAATTTTGAGGAATTGGAAAAGGTTTTTGGGAGAGGAGTTGCTGGGGAGGTCTGGTCTGCCTTGAATTTCCTTAATTAAACTATGGATAGTTTTCCATTGAAAGTTTGTTGTTACCCCTCAGTGTATCCCAAAAGAGAATTGTAATTGAAAGTTGTTTGTAGCTTATTTATACTTTCTTTTCTTTTCTTTTTTGATGTAACTTTCCACTAATTCTTTTAACTGCTTCTCTGTTTTATTTTGTTCTTTTTTTAAGCCCCTAAGGTAGTCTTTAAGATCTTCAACTTCATTCTGTTCTTTTTCTCTTCCTTAAAAGTTGATATCAACTTTTATGTAGATGATTTCTCAATCTGTCTGGCCTTGGCCTCTACTTACTTGCTAGACAGTTTCATTTGGCTTTCTTTCTTTATTTCAGATTCACTCTGTCTGTAATAAAATTCATCTTTATCTCCCTTCTTTCTTCTTTTTATGCTATGTAAAACATTGACTCTTTTCCTTGGTTTTCTATTTTGTTAATAATGTATCATTTCCACCTAATTCACCCAAGATCTAAACTCTGATCCTTTACTCCTCTCCTTTAACCTACCTACCCTTGCCCAAGATCTTTTCAGCACATAATGCTGATTATTGCATTTTCCAACATTTTATTATGAAAATGTTTAAACATAAATTTGAATTTTAAAATGAATATTCATATATGTACCACCTATATTCCTTTGTAAACATTTAACTATACTTGCATTACTATATATTTCTGTTTTTTCCTCCATCCATCTCTCTGTCCATCAATTAATCCATCTTTTTCAAAGATGGATTTCAAAATAAGTTGTAGACATCATTCTTCCCCATAAAAGCTTCAGCATACGTATCATTTACTAGAGTTTGGATCTATTTTTCTTTTGGTGTGATGTCTACTTATAATGAAATGAGCAAAACTTGTGTGTACACTTGCTGAGTTTTGACAAATGAGTATGTGCAATTGTATAACCCAAATACCCATGAAGGTATAGAACATCATTATCCCACAAAGTTCCCTCATTCCCCTTCCCAGTCATTCCCCACCCCTATCTCTACTTCCCCTTAGAGATAATCACTATTCTGATATTTTTCTTCCCTAGTTTTACCTGTTTTAAATTTTCATGTGAATATAATCATACAATATGTACTCTTTATGAATGGCTTCTTAAACTCAATGCAGTGTTTTTGAGATTCTTCCATGTTGCTTCATATATCAGTAGTCTGTTTGTATTGCTGAGTAGTATTTCTTTGTATAGGTATTCCACAGTTTGTCCATTCTCCTGTTGAGGGACACCTGGACTATTTCTAATTTGGGTCTGTTATGGATAAAGCTGCTATGAATATGCTTGTAAAAGTCTTTGTGAACATGTGTTTTCATTTCCCTTGGGCAAATACCTAGGAATGAAATTTATGGCTTATAGATAAGTGTGTGTTTAGTTTTATAAGAACCTGCTGGTCATTATTCCAAACTTGTACCTTATCTCCTACTTTTACAAGAACTCTATGCACCTGGTTTTCTACTTCTAAAGCCTTTTCTAACATGGTGAACCTACTCGCATTCTTCCCCCCACCCCCACTCTTCCATCTAACTTCTATTTAAATCCTATCATTTTCATGATCCCACCCCAATTACATTTCAAAGTGATGTTTTTCAGTTCTTATAGTCCTTGCCTGCCATTTTTTGACAGCTTGAGATATAATTCATACACCATACAAGTCATCCATGTAAAGTATATATAATTCAGTGCTTTTTAGTATATTTACAGATTTGTGTAGCCATCACCACTGTCTAATTCCAGAACATTTTCATAACCCCAAAAGAAACCCTGTACCCGTTAGCAGTTAGTCTTCATTTTCTCTGGCCCTGGCAACTACTGTTCTGCTTTCCATCTGTAGATTTGCCTATTCTGGACATATAGTTCTGCCTATTCTGGAGTTGTATAATATGTGGTCTTTTGTAGGCTGACTTCTTTCACTTGGCATAGTGTTTTCAAGGTTCATCCATGTTGTAACATGTGTCATTATTTCCTCCTTTTTTCAGCTGAGTAACAGTCCATTATATATAGACACACTTTATTTTATTATCTATTAGCTGATGGACATTTGAGTTGTTACTACATTTTTGCTATTATGAATAATACTGGTGTGTATTTTGTATGCAAGTTTCGTGTGGATGTATGTGAATACCAAGAGGTGGAATCCCATGCCATTTGTGGGCTTACTTCCTGCTATTATCTTTTCATATTCTTCAGCTTGAGCATTAGGCTTTTATACTGTACTCCCACATAATAGTCAGAATACAAGCTCATTCTTTTAAAGAGGCAGTAAATACATTTGTATGTATTGGGAGTCTCCAACTTAAGAAGGGGAGGGGCTTTCTGAGAGTTTGTTAGTAAAATTAGTTATATTGATAAGAATGTATGTGAATTCCAGATCAATCAGTAAAAATGCATTTAGAGCTATAATTGAAATGCTAAGGCTATTCCCTCTTCTCTCATACATCTAGTTTTTGCTTATTTATAGAAATTTTTAATTAAGTTCTATGTCTGGGGAAATTTTATCACCTTAGGGTATAATTTGAGTTACCTTGCTCATTGCCTTCTCTTTTTGGAGTTCTAGTGGTGGTATGTTTGCCATGTTAAATAAAAACAAGGTAGATTGTTTTAAACAGTGCTGGTTATCTTAGTGGACATCACTGATCCTGGCGTTCATAGATCATTAATTTGTACTGTGTCTTAGCTTAGAAGACCAGTATGATTGTTTTTGTAGTAGATTTGTATTAAAATTCTAGTCTTGAGACAAGCAAGAAAATGCCTTTATTACATTCTTTCTAAGTATTTGCGTAGTAGTATTCCTGTAACATCTGCCTAATATTAAGAGTAGAATTAAAATATGTATTTCTTGATTAAACCTTCGGTTAGAACATGATCTTAGTGGTAGGTAAATGGTCATTTACTAAAAGGTAGGATTGAGGGTAGTGTTGATGTGGGAAGACTACATTTGTTGTATATACATTAATAGTCAGAGAAGAGCTCTTTAAGTGGTAAGTTTTAATTTTTTTATGTCATCTAGTCACTAAAATTTAAATATTTAATTTTAGATACAAAAGTTTTGCAGTACTATTTCAATCTGGGATTGCAGGTAAGAGTCCTATTAAAATTGCTCTGATTAAAAAAAAGCTATCTTAAAAATGTAAGCTGTTTTAATAATCAGACTCTTGAACCTTAAAACCCAAGAATACTTTGAGTGACCTAAAAGATTTATTTCTGTTTATCTCTGAAGGTGACCCAGGCCAATTTTGTACTTTAACCTCCTAGTGCTTCAGCTTCTCTTATAAAATAGTTGTTAAATTGTTGTGAATGGGGTCTCTATGCAGTACAACTCTAGCATATATTGGCTTCCATGTTTAACATCATATGCTGACCGTTCACTATGTTTTTCTGTCTCAAATGGATTATTCTATTCACTTAAAACATTTTTGTGGCTATTTCTGTATTTTATGTGAAAAGTAATTAGAGTAAGTCAAAGACATTTAAAGAGCTGTATTATTTTTAAAGCACTCATGTTCATAGATACTTGCCAAAAACTGATTTTTACCACTTCCCTGACTTGTAGAAAGGAAATATTGACAAATATCTTAATAACACTGAAAGGTTTCTCTGATATCAGGTAAGAGCTCTTTTACTTTATTCTTTCAGGGGTCATTTCCCCCTGAAATACACTTCTGATAAAATACAATGGCATATTTTCTGAAAAAGAATGATGCATCTTAAAATTTGGCCAATGATATACTAAATTAGATAGTCTCCTGGATAATACTCAGATTAGTTTGTATTATGGAGTGGATTTTTGTTCTTGAGACTGTATTTCCTAAATGCAGTTTCAAGAAATGGAGAAATAAAATGCTTGCCCCTTCAGTTTTGTTTATTATAGTCACATGTGGAAACAAAGCAGAGGCAGTTTTATTATTTATTTATTTTTAGTGTTTTTAAGTATAGTTGCTGTACAATATTATATGTTACGGGTGTACAGTATAGTGATGCACAATTTTTAAAGGTTATGCTCCATTTATAGTTATTATAAAATATTGACTATATTCCCTGTGTTGTATAGTCCTCCTACATTATTTTGTTATTGTTCTTTAGTCGCTAAACCATGTCCTATTCTTTTGCGACCCCATGGACTGTAGCCTGCCCGGCTCCTCTGCCCATGGGATTTCCCAGGCAAGAATTCTGAAGTGGGGTGCCATTTCCTTCTCCAGGGGATCTTCCTGACACAGAGACTGAACCCACATCTCCTGCATTGCAAACAGATTCTTATGTACAATAGATATTTTAATATTTTCTCATATTAAAAGTAATAGCATTCATTATGGATCATATGGAAAATACTAATGTGTAAAGAAAACTGAAATCACTTGTGTAATCAATGTACACTTTGATATATTTCCTTACAGCTTATTTCATAAAATATGGACTAGGCTATGTAATTATGTAAATTTTTTAAGTTAAACAATATGGACACTTTTTTTTTTTGATGCCATGATTGTTTTATTGCCTGTATTGTATTACATCATGGCTATATCATAATGCACTCTAGTTTTTTATTGTTGAATATTTGGGCTGTTAATTTTTTTTGCCTTTAAAAATAATGCTATAACAAATATCTTTGTATATAAACCATTATGTATATCTCTAATTTCCTTAGAGTGCTTTCCTTAAAGAATTCCTGGTCCAAATATGAAATACAAAGGCTGCAAAAGAGCTTAAAGTTGCTATAGAGAATAGATTTTCTAAATATCATGTCATTTATTTCAAAAGTCATTGTTATCTCACCTGAAAATCATGGCTTAGCTTTTTTTTTTTTTTTCCCCAGTGAACAATGGTACTACTTTAAGAAAGGAAATAGTAAAGTGTGGTTTTTTTTTGTTTTTTTTTTTTACTTTCTTGCCCAAGTGCTACCACCACAGCTACTGGCACTCCATGGTCTATGTGCCACAGATGCAACAGCAGCAGCTTCATGCAGAGAATTATCCAGTCTATACTGAGCCGCCACCTCTAGTAGATCAAACCATTCCTCAGTTATACAGTGAGGTGGAGAGACAAGATGGCACACAGGCAGAAGTATCAGCAAATGGTAAGCATGTAGTGAGAAATTTTCTACAAGAAAGACAATTGAATTTTATTGTGTGTAACAGTAATAGCCTTCAGATGTTATACTAGACCAACATTTCTTTATTTTATATAACCATGTAACTGTGTATTGCAACAAAAGTGTAGAAATACGAAGTTCAGTTTAAACCTTTTCCTAAATTCGGTTCATATAATCAGCTTTATTTTTTAATTTTGCATACATATATATATTTTTTTTTGAGAAGTAAATGGCAACCCACTCCAATATTCTTGCCTGGAGAAGCCCATGGACAGAGGAGCCTGGTGGGCTATAGTCCATGGGGTTGCAAGAGTTGGACACGACTTAGTGACTAAACCACCTATATATATTTTTAACTGGAGGATAATTGCTTTACAGTGCTGTGGTGGTCTCTTCCATACATCACTGTGGATCAGTCATAATTTTATATACATGTCTTCTCCCTCTTGAGCCTTCCCCCCCTCCATTTCACCCCTCTGGGTCGTCAACCGAGCACCAGGCTGAGCTCCCTCTGTTATACAGCAGCTTCCCACTAGCTAGCTATTTTACACGTGATAGTGTGTATATGTCAGTGCTACTTTCTCAATTTGTCCTACCCTCTCCTTCCTCCCACTGTGTCCACCTGTCTGTTCTCTACGTCTACATCTGCATTTCTTCATTGTGAATAGGTTTATCGGTACTATTTTTTAGACTCCATATATATGTGTTAATATACTATATTTGTTTTTCTGACTTTCTTCACTGTGCATAAGAAGCTCTAGGTTCATCCACCTCACAACTGACTCTAATTTATTCTTTTATGGCTGAATAATATGTACCACGATTTTGTTATCCATTCATCCTACACCAGCATTTTTTAAAGCATGGTACACGAACCTCTTGGGGTCCCTTGGGACTCTTTCAAGGGATCCATGAGGCTAAAAGTATTCATTGTAATACATGGATTTTGTCTCTTTTGCTGTGTTAGATTTGCATTAAGGGTGCAAAAATCAGTGTGGGTAGAATAGCTGGCACCTAAGCACAAATCAAAGCAAGGGCACCGAACTGTGCTAGTAATCAGCATCTTCACACATGCTTGATATAAAAATACCAGCTTTATTTTGTGTTTGATCAAAGATGTTCTTATTTTACAAAATTTGTAATCTTTGAAAAATTATATTTAATATTGTATATGACAAAATAGGAAATATTCAGAAAGCTCTCTGCATATCTAAGTATGATAATTGACTTTAAAAGAAAAGGATTTGTGAGCTTGAGTTTCGAGCTAAACTAGCTGACTTTCATGGAATGCTATTTTTACTTGACAGAATGATAGACAAACTGTGGTTGTTCACACTGGGGATCTGGCAGACAGTTTCTCAAATGAACAACTAAGCCTGTAACTTCAAGAAGGGCAATGGATAGTATGTTTTTTTGGTCAAAGAGATTCCAACTTTCAAATATAAGTTATCCAGAATTCTAATTTTTATCTAATAACCATGAGCTTGACAGCTTCTAATACATAATTATTTCTTTTAATGAAATAGGTGATGGGGGACTATTTATGATACAGTTTTTTACATTGTATAATGAAATGTGTCAACATGTGGGAGATCTGTATAACTTAGTGAAATAGTATTTTCACAATTACCGTGTATAATCTTAACTGTGCATGATTTTGTAAAAGATGTCTGCAAGAAAAAATGATGGATTTTAATGTTAACAAAGTATGAAAAGTCCACATTGCAGTTGACCTCTCAGAAATCACCACTTACCTAGTTTCGGTGTAGCATCAAAGAATACAGGGAAGGCAATGGCACCCCCACCCCAGTACTCTTGCCTGGAAAATCCAATGGACGAAGTAGCTTGGTGGGCTGCAGTCCATGGGGTCGCTAACAGTCGGACAGACTGAGCGACTTCACTTTCACTTTTCTCTTTCATGCATTGGAGAAGGAAATGGCAACCCACTCCAGTATTCTTGCCTGGAGAATCCCAGGGATGGGGGAGCCTGGTGGGCTGCCATCTATGGGGTCACACAGAGTCGGACACTACTGAAGTGACTTAGCAGCAGTAGCAGCATCAAAGAATAGCTACAGTTATCTGAAAAGGCTAATTATTAAGACTTCTCTCTTTTCTAGCCACATATCTGTATGAGGCCAGATTTTCTTCATGTATTTCAACTAAATATATCATAATGTGAATGTGTGTTAAGTCGCTTCAGTCATGTCCAACGTTTTGCTACATGAGAGCCCACCAGGCTCCTCTGTCCATGGCATTCTCCAGGCAAGAATACTGAAGTGGATATATCGTAATAGATAAAATACAGAAGCAGATATGAGAATCCAGCTGTCTTCTATTAAGCCATATATTAGAGATTGCACAAGTGTAAAACAGTGCCACTGGTTTCCCAATTTTTTGTGGGGGGGCGAATAATACAGATTTTTATGAAAAATTAGTTTAACATAATTGGTTTATTTTTATGTGAAATAACATATTTAATTTAGTTTAATTTCTAATGGGATAAATATTGATAAATATAACCCACATAAGCAAAAGCTATTTGAGATCCTCAATTTGCTGCAGTCCATGGCGTCGCTAAGAGTCAGACATGACTGAGCGACTTTACTTTCACTTTTCACTTTGATGCATTGGAGAAGGAAATGGCAACCCACTCCAGTGTTCTTGCCTGGAGAATCCCAGGGACGGGGGAGCCTGGTGGCCTGCCGTCTGTGGGGTCACACAGAGTCGGACATGACTGAAGCGACTTAGCAGCAGCAGCAGCAAAGGGATCCTGAGACCAAAGAGCTTGAGACCTCTGTGCCAGACCATAAGGATGCTTGCTTTTTCTGTCAGTTTATAGTATAATATAGATCNGGTGGGCTGCCGTCTGTGGGGTCACACAGAGTCGGACATGACTGAAGCGACTTAGCAGCAGCAGCAGCAAAGGGATCCTGAGACCAAAGAGCTTGAGACCTCTGTGCCAGACCATAAGGATGCTTGCTTTTTCTGTCAGTTTATAGTATAATATAGATCAGGAGGCATTTTGAAGGGTTTAGAATAGGATCTTTGGACTGTCCGTCTTAGAATCAGCAGGAGGTAGAACAATGTATACTAACCTAACCAAATCTGCTTTCCATTCCAGCAACTGCTATCTGATGGATGTGATTTCCGCTAAGTTACCTAACCTCGCTAAGTCTGATTTTATGTAAAATGGGAAATAATATATTATATGACTTTCCAGACTTGTTTTAAGAACTAAATGAAACCTTATATGTATAAGTATATTGATCCTGTTGCATGTGAGGAATGTGAATTTTCTTTCTCTCCTCCCTCTTCTGAAGGCATATTATAGTTTAGAATTTTAGGACTATAAAATCTCATCCCTCATGTGGTGGTATGATGTGCTCCATGGTAATACAAATTAAAATATCAACTTTTATTGCCTTTTTGTTCCATATACCTTTTATAGAGCTATTTTTATTGTAGTAAACATGAGACAGTGCCTGTCTTAATTTCACAAAACGATGTTAAGTTATCCCAAGTAATAACGGAATCCATTAAAAAAAAAACATTTATATGGTCACTATAATAGCAGAAGAGCATCTGTTTATTTCCACTGAAACTGATGCAGTGGAAGTGCTATAAAATTAAAGTGATGCTAGCAT
This sequence comes from Oreotragus oreotragus, assembly GCA_006410675.1. Classification (NCBI taxonomy): domain Eukaryota; kingdom Metazoa; phylum Chordata; class Mammalia; order Artiodactyla; family Bovidae; genus Oreotragus; species Oreotragus oreotragus. The sequence continues at coordinate 227,586 of SJYX01015149.1, read as the reverse complement.
GTTAATGACATTCAAGAGATGACTCAAATTTTTGGAATGCTTTTCAGAATTTTACCTTCAAGTATAGACAAGACTATAAAAACACTTGAATTTTTAATTGCTAAAATAATACAAAATGGTTATTTGGGTGATATGTGTCATATGGAAAAAAATATTTGATAATTCTGACCAACTCTTTTAAGAACTTGACAAAAATGACTCTAGAGAATGTTTCTTTGTGTATTTTGTCTGTTGATACCTAAACTCATCCCAAAAAGGTAGCTGTCTCTAGGTAGAATACATTTGATATATTTTATATACATATATGTTTAATTTTAATTAGAAAATTTTTATATTTTAGTAGTCTGTTTTAGTCAGTAATGTTCATATCTAAAGTATTCCTCCTACAATTGTAGGATCTTTTCTTAGAGTTAATGCTAAATTTCATTTTTACCTCAAGAATATCTATTTATGTTGATGTTTAGTGAATCTAAGTGTACTGTGTGCTTTCTTTGTTTCAGGTACTTTTCCAAATGCTGACCCTACATCTGTCCCTCATGGAGCAGTTTATTATCCAGTGATGTCAGATCTGTATGGGCAGCCACCTTTGCCAGGTTTTGATTCCTGCCTTCCTGTTGTGCCAGATTATCCCTATGTTGCTCCCTGGCATCCAGTTGGTGCAGCGTATGGTGGTTCTCTGCAAATTCATGGTGCTATGAATCCTGGGCCACTTGGCTATATTGCTGCCCCTCCCTCAGCTTCTCATTATGTACCTCAGAATATGTAAGATTCAGCAGTATTAAGTATTATTGCACTGCCATCTTTCTTGCTATTTTGGCTTTAAAGAGTGTTTTATGTTAGTGTTTAAGTGATTTAGGGAGGTTAGAGTGTTTACTATTATATCTGTCTTTAAGATTATTTTATCTTTTGATTTAAAATAGTACTTTAAAATAAAGGAGTATTTCTTTGGGTTGTGAATAACGAAATTGAGATGAATGTACAACTAGCCCCATATTTGAGCACATTTCATTGTATTCAGCTGTTTTCCTGTCAGCCAGCTTGTCAGCTTTATATTAGCTGATTGTACCAATTGGTAAAAGGAATAAATCATACGAACTGTTTCCTTGGTTCAGATGCCACACATCATATTAAACAATGCAAAATTGGAAAGCCTTCTACTTTTTTCTAGAAAATGAAGCAAAACCAAGAGCATTTGCTTCTGGGTAACTAAATAATATTAAAAGAGAGAGCTCTTCAGGTTTCTTAAGAATCATCTGACCTGAGTTGCATTCTATGATATTAACCAGTTTTGAAGGCACATGGTGCTCTGCTTTAGATTTATCCCATATGCTATTGTTTAATATTGGATTTATGTAATTGTTTTACTGCACAGTATTGATGTCCTTTGCACAGTTAGCAGTAAATAAACATTAGCATTTAAAATTGCTAAAATGAGTGAGATGTTTTTCTCTTTTGCGTTTTCATGGCAGCAAAGAGTACCAGATATTTGATTGTTTCCATATGTTTTCCCCTGGTATTTTGGTTGGCAAAAAACATGAATTTATAGCATGAACTAGGCAGGGTCAGTTGAAATGTTATTTAATCTCAAGATATTGCAGTGCATACTACCATATCTAGTTCTTTTCTCTTGAGAATGTTCCTTTAAGTTGTGTTTCTGTTTTTCCTTTTTTAAATCTACTAATTTCCTCATGGAATTTTAATCTAGATTTACTTTCTCACTACTGGGTTCTTCAAATAGTTGTTGAATCTTTTTCTTAAGTTAATTATTTTAATTGAAGGCTAATTACTTTACAATACTATAGTGGTTTTGCCATACATTGACATGAATCAGCCATGGGTGTACATGTGTTCCCCATCCTGAACCCCCTCTCAACTCCCTCCCATCCCATCACGGTCATCCCAGTACACTGGCCCTGAGCACTCTGTCTCATGCATTGAACATGGGACTTGGCGATCTGTTTCACATATGGTAATATACATGTTTCAATGCTATTCTCTCAAATCATCCCACCCTAAGCTTCTCCCACAGAGTCCAAAAGTCTGCTCTTTACATCTGTGTCTCTTTTGCTGTCTTGCATATAGGGTCATGGTTACCATCTATCTAAATTCCGTAAATATACGTTAATATACTCTATCAGTGTTTTTCTTTCTGGCATACTTCACTCTGTATAACAGGCTCCAGTTTCATCCACCTCATTAGAACTGATTCAAATGCATTCTTTTTAATAGCTGAGTAATATTCCACTGTGTATACATACCACAGCTTTCTTATCCATTTGTCTGCCGATGGACATCTAGGTTACCTCCATGTCCTGGCTATTGTAAACAGTGCTGCAGTGAACATTGGGGTACATGTGTCTCTTTCAATTCTGGTTTCCTCAGTGTGTATCCCCAGCAGTGGGATTGCTGGGTCATATGGCAGTTGTATTTCCAGTTTTTAAGGGAATCTCCGCACTGTTCTCCATAGTGGCTGTACTAGTTTGCATTCCCACAAACAGTGTAAGAGAGTTCCCTTTTCTCTGCACCCTCTCTAGCATTTATTGTTTGTAAACTTTTTGATAGCAGCCATTCTGACTGGTGTGAGATGGTACCTCATTGTGGTCTTGATTTGCATTTCTCTGATAATGAGTGATGTTGAGCATCTTTTCATGTGTTTGTTAGCCATCTGTGTGTCTTCTTTGGAGAAATGTCTGTTTAGGTCTTTGGCCCATTTTTTGATTGGGTCATTTATTTTTCTGGAATTGAGCTTCATGAGCTGCTTGTATGTTTTTGAGATTAAGTCTTCATCAGTTGCTTCATTTGCTATTATTTTCTCTCATTCTGAAGGCTGTCTTTTCACCTTATAGTTTCCTTGGTTGTGCAAAAGCTTTTAAGTTTAATTAGGTCCCACTGGTTTACTTTTTCTTTTATTTCCATTACTCTGGGAGGTGGGTCGTAGAGGATCCTGCTGTGATTTATGTCAGAGAGTGTTTTGACTATGTTTTCCTCTAGGAGTTTTACAGTTTCTGGTCTTACATTTAGACCTTTAATCCATTTTGAGTTTATTTTTGTGTATGGTGTTAGAAAGTGTTCTAGTTTCATTCTTTTACAAGTGGTTGACCAGTTTACCCAGCACCACTTGTTAAAGAGATTGTCTTTTCTCCTTTGTATATTCTTGCCTCCTTTCTCAAAGAGAAGGTGTCCATAGGTGAGTGGATTTGTCTCTGGGCTTTCTATTTTGTTCCGTTGATCTATATTTCTGTCTTTGTGCCAGTACTATATTGTCTTGATGACTGTGGCTTTGTAGTATAATCTAAAGTCAGGCAGGTTGATTCCTCCAGTTCCATTCTTCTTTCTCAAAATTGCTTTGGCTATTCGAGGTTTTTTGTATTTCCATACAAATCTTGAAATTATTTGTTCTAGTTCTGTGAAAAATACCGCTGGTAGCTTGATAGGGATTGCATTGAATCTGTAGATTGCTTTGGGTAATATATTCATTTTCACTATATTGATTCTTCCAATCCATGAACATGGTATATTTCTCCATCTATTAGTGTCCTCTTTGATTTCTTTCATCAGTGTTTTATAGTTTTCTATATATAGGTCTTTAGTTTCTTTAGGTAGATATATTCCTAAGTATTTTATTCTTTTCGTTGCAATGGTGAATGGAATTGTTTCCTTAATTTCGTTTTCTACTTTCTCATTATTAGTGTATAGGAATGCAAGGGATTTCTGTGTGTTGATTTTATATCCTGCAACTTTACTATATTCATTGATTAGCTCTAGTAATTTTCTGGTGGAGTCTTTAGGGTTTTCTATGTAGAGGATCATGTCATCTGCAAACAGTGAGAGTTTTACTTCTTCTTTTCCAATTTGGATTCCTTTTATTTCTTTTTCTGCTCTGATTGCTGTGGCCAAAACTTCCA
>SJYX01015149.1:156708-207924 GCA_006410675.1 Oreotragus oreotragus | reverse complement strand
GGTAGTTTGAGCATTCTTTGGCATTGCCTTTCTTTGGAATTGGAATGAAAACTGACCTTTTCCAGTCCTGTGGCCACTGCTGAGTTTTCCAAATTTGCTGGCATATTGAGTGCAGCACTTTCACAGCATCATCTTCCAGGATTTGAAACAGCTCAACGGGAATTCCATCACCTCCACTAGCTTTGTTCTTAGTGATGCTTTCTAAGGCCCACTTGACTTCACATTCCAAGATGTCTGGCTCTAGATGAGTGATCACATCCTCATGATTATCTGGGTCGTGAAGATCTTTTCTGTACAGTTCTTCTTTGTATTCTTGCCACCTCTTCAAGGCAGCATATTAAAAAGCAGAGAAATCATTTTGCTAACAAAGGTGTGTATAGTGAAAGCTATGGTTTTTCTAGTAGTCATGTGAGTTGGACCATAAAGAAGACTGAGCACTGAAGAATTGATGCTTACAAACTGTGGTGCTGGAGAAGACTGTTGAGAGTCCCTTGGACTGCTAGATCAAACCAGTCAATCCTAAAGGAAATCAACCCTGAGTATTCATTGGAAGGACTGATGCTGAAGCTGAAACTCCAATACTTTGGTCCCCTGATGTGAAGAACTGACTCATTGGAAGAGACCCTGATGCTGGGAAAGATTGAAGGCAGGAAGAGAAGGGGGCAACAGAGGGTGAGATGGTTGGATGGCATCACTGACTCAATGGACATGAGTTTGAGCAAGCTCTGAGAGACAGCGAAGGACAGGGAAGCCTGGCGTGCTGCAGTCCATGGGGTTGCAAAGAGTTGGACGACTGAGCAACTGAACAAAAATAAAGGATGTATATTTGATCGACATATAAGCATATAGCATATATAAGTGTATATATTATATAGAGTATATATATAATGTATATATGAAGTGAAGTGAAGTCGCTCAGTCGTGTCCGACTCTTTGCGACCCCATGGACTGTAGCCTATCAGGCTTCTCCGTCCATGGGATTTTCCAGGCAAGAGTGCTGGAGTGCATTGCCATTTCCTTCTCCAGGGAATCTTCCCGACCCAGGAATCGAACCCGGGTCTCCCGCATTGCAGGCAGACGCTTTACCGTCTGAGCCACCAGGGAACCAATGTATATATAGTATATATATAATATATAGTATATATAAGTATATACAACATATGTTGTATACTTATAAGTATATACAACATAAGTCTACTACTGTGGTAGACTTTTTATATATCATGTCTTTAGTTACGATTAATGTTACAAAAGGCATCCTGTCTTTATATCAGCTGTTATACCCAGATTTCATCCATTTAGAATTATTAGGGTAAGGAGGATATAAAGGCACTGTGGTTTGTCCTGGACCCTTTCACCCCTTTCCTGAGATAAATTTGATTTACACCAGAAGTAGAAAGCTGTATGATTTCCATAGTGAGGAAAAACCATTAGAATTCATTTTTATGCAGTGTATATTTATTCTTAAAACTAATTGTGTGTTTTCTGCCTTGATTAAGAGCAGATGAAAAGATTGGATCTGTTTTGCTGTTGAAATTCAAGACTTGTGAATTTAAAACATCTTTCATTTCCTTAGAGCCTAAAACAAGGCATAACCTTTTAATTAGCTTTAGAAATATAGGTATAAACAGACATTATGATTTTAATGCAAACAACATATATTCAGAACTTAATTCAGACATAAGTCTCCATAAATAATGAAATGGTCCATCGGAGGAGGGTGAACTTAACCTAGATTTTTCTAAATCTGGGGCAGACTTAGTCCATTTTACAGGAAACCTCTTTGAAGCCATTTATATTTCCATTTATAATGAGAATTCAGAACTCCTACAGCAAAAGGCAACCTCTTGTTTCCCCAATCTTACCTAGAATGTTAAATTTCAGTTTGAGCAACTTGATTTAGTACACTTGTCTTCTCTCCTGCCTCAGTTATCAAAGGGATTTTCAGGGATGTGTAGGATGTCTGTATATGGGGAGATAAAGTTTTGGGAAAGGATGGACTTGAGATTAGGTAACTACCTACCATGTAAATAAAACTGCTTTAGAGTATCTAAAAAAGCTTTAAGACCTATAAAAGCATAAAGCAGTAAAACTGCTTTAGAGTATTTTGGGTATCACATCAAAATAATCTGGGGAATGGGGTTTAAAGATGAAAGGTAAGCTGCACATTTATAACTATTGAAACTTGAGTTCATTCTTCTATTTTCTCTACTTTTGTGTTTGAAATCTTTCATACTAGTTGAAGAAAAACTGCCTTGGAAACTGACCATCTAGAGAGTGAATGATACAGTTAGTCAAAGTTCAAATTTTTAAATATTTTGCCTTGAATCCTGAAAAGAAACAAGATTTTAGAGATGCTGCCATAGTAGTTCAGTCGCTCAGTCATGTCCGACTCTGCAACTCCATGAACTGCAGAATGCCAAGCTTCCCTGTCCATCACCAACTCCCAGAACTTGCTCAACTTCATGTCCATCAAGTCAGTGATTCCATCCAACCATCTCATCCTCTGTTGTCCCCTTATCCTGCCCTCAATCTTTCGCAGCATCAGGGTCTTTTCCAATGAGTCAGTTGTTTGCATCAGACGGCCAAAGTATTGGAATTTCATCTTCAGCATCAGCCCTTCCAATGAATATTCAGAGTTAATTTCATTTAGGATTGACTGGTTTGATCTAGAAGTCCAAGGGACTCTCAAGAGTCTTCTCCAACACCACAGTTCAAAAGCATCAATTCTTCAGTGCTCAGCTTTCTTTATAGTTCCAACTCTCACATCCATACATGACTACTGGAAAAACCATAGCTTTGACTTGATGGACCTTTATCGGCAAAATAATGTCTCTGCTTTTTAATATGCTGTCTAGATTTATCACTGTTTTTCTTCCAAGGAGCAAGCATCTTTTAATTTCATGCCTGTAGTCACCATCTGCAGTGATTTTTGAGCCCCCCAAAATAAAATCTATCATTGTTTCCATTGTCTCCTGGTCTGTTTGCCATGAAGTGATGGGATCAAATGCTATGATCTTAGTTTTTTGAATGTTGAGTTTTAAGCCAACTTTTTCACTCTTTCAGTTTCATCAAGAGGCTCTTTAGTTCTTCTTTGCTTTCTGCTGTAAGGGTGGTGTCATCTGTGTATATGAGATTATTGATATTTCTCCTGGGACTCTTGATTCTAGCTTGTGCTTCATCCAACCTGACATTTTGTGTGATGTACTCTGCATATAAGTTAAGCAGGGTGACAGTATACATCTCTGACATACTCCTTTCCCAATTTGGAACCAGTCTTGTTCTGTGTCTAGTTCTAACTGTTACTTCTTGACCTACATACAGATTTCTGGGGAGCAGATAAGGTAGTCTGGTATTCCCATCTCTTTAAGAATTTTCCACAGTTTGTTGTCATCCACACAGTCAAAGGCTTTGGTGTAGTCAATAAAGTAGAAGTAGATGTTTTTCTGGAACTCTCTTACTTTCTCAATGATCCAATGGACATTGGCAATTTGATCTCTGGTTCCTCTGCCTTTTCTAAATCCAACTTGAACATCTGGAAGTTCACTGTTCACATAGTGTTGAAGCCTGGCTTGGAGAATTTTGATCATTACTTTGCTAGCATGTGAGATGAGTGCAATTGTGCAGTAGTTTGAGCAGTCTTTGGCATTGCCTTTTTTTGGGCTTGGAATGTAAACACCTTTTCCAGTCCTGTGGCCACTGCTGAGCTTTCCAAATTTGCTGGCATATTGAGTGCAGCACTTTCACAGCATCATCTTCCAGGATTTGAAATAGCTCAACTGGAATTCCATCACCTCCACTANGTCTTTGGCATTGCCTTTTTTTGGGCTTGGAATGTAAACACCTTTTCCAGTCCTGTGGCCACTGCTGAGTTTTCCAAATTTGCTGGCATATTGAGTGCAGCACTTTCACAGCATCATCTTCCAGGATTTGAAATAGCTCAACTGGAATTCCATCACCTCCACTAGCTTTGTTCATAGTGATGCATTCTGAGGCCCACTTGACTTCACATTCCAGGATATCCATCTGGCTCTAGGTGAGTGAGAACACCATCGTGGTTATTTGAGTTGTGAAGGTCTTTTTTGTATAGTTCTGTGTATTTTTGCCACCTCTTCTTAATATCTTCTGCTTATGTTAGGTCCATACCATTTCTGTCCTTTATTGAGCCCACTTTGCATGAAATGTTCCCTTGGTATCTCTAATTTTCTTGAAGAGATCTGTAGTCTTTCCCATTCTGTTGTTCTCCTCTATTTCTTTGCATTGATCACTGTGGAAGGCTTTCTTATTTCTCCTTGCTATTCTTTGGAACTCTGCATTCAAATGGGTCTATGTTTCCTTTTCTCCTTTGCCTTTAGCTTCTCTTTTCTCTGCTATTTGTAAGGCTTCCTCAGACAATCATTTTGGCTTTTTGCATTTCTTTTTCTTATGCCAAATATTAATAATAGGTTTTATATGGGTGTTTGGCCCCTTTTCCTAATCAACTAGTAAACATTTTCTTGCAGATCTTATGGCTTTTTCTAAAAAATTTAATACAGGTTTTTCAAATAATTTGCAGAATCATAGAAAAAATTCTACCATAATACTAAGGTATTAAATTTTTGACTTAAACTGTTTTATTTCTTTGTTAGTGTATTAACCAGATCTGATAACAGTTTTTTTTTCTTGGTAAATTTCAGTAACGCAAGAGAAGTTCCAGAGATCTGCTCTATGACATTTGCCTATAGATGACAAAACTGTATTGTACACTTAAAAATACTAAGAGGGAAATATTATGATATGTGTTCTTACCACAATAAAAGTTCTACCACTGTATCCCTACAAAAAAAAAAAAAAAAAAAAAAAAAAACTTCTATTCAGCTATTTTGGTTGCATCAGCAGTTGAACTTTTAGTTTTCTTTCTCTCTTTTAACTTTGCTTAAATAGCTTCAATTATTCAAGAAGTTTTCTTCCTCCTAATTGTTTTGAATGTTTTGAAGCATGGTGTAGATTTGGCTTTTATTAACCTAGTTCTTTTCTTGAATTGCTGCTTATTTTTTCCAGCATTTTTTATTGAAAATTTTAGACAGAAAAGTTGAAATAATTGTGCAGTGTACATGTATATATTTACCACATAGATTATATAATTAACATTTTACTATACTTACCTTTTTACGTACCCATCTATAAATCCTATTTTTGATAATTACAAATAAAGTTGCAGACTTAAATACATTTCCCCACTAAACATTTAAGCATACATATTGTTAACTACTGTTTAGTATGTGTTAAAGGTTCATTTTTTTTAAGGTTCTTTTCAGAAAAAGTTTATGTGTGATGAGATGCACAAATCTTAAAGTGTTTGATAACAATGAACTTTTTACAAATCACACATCCGTGGAATACAGGCCTTTATCAAGATAATATTTTCATCACTCCAGAAAATTATGTCATGCTCCTTCCCAGTCAATCACTGCTTCGCCCATCCCAGTCCCCTAGGCAACCACTGTTTCTTCTGATTTTTCTCCTATCATAGTTTGTTTTTCAAAGTGTATGTAAATGAATCAGAGCATGCACTCCTTTGTGTAAGACTTCTTTAGCATAGGTATTTGGAATTCATCCATGGTGTGTGTGTATAGTTCTTTTTATTGCTGAGCAGCATTTCATTGTACACAAAAGCCGTTGTTTATTTATTCATTCTCCTGTTGGTGGATACCTGGGCCATTTCCAGTTTTTAGATATGAATGAAGTTGCTATGAACATTTTTGTACAAGTCATCTTGTGAGCATTTGTTTTCATTTTTCCTGGAATTACTGGATCATAAGTTATGTATATGACTAGTACAGAAATGCAGGACATTTTCCTGAAATGACTGTACCATTTTGTTCTCTCATCAGCAACATATGAGAATTCTAGTTGTTTTTCATCCTCATCAACATTTGGTGGTATTGGTCTTTGTGATTTTAGCCATTCTAATGGGTTTGGTAGTAATTGTTATCTTGTGGTTTTAATTTGCATTTCCCTGTAATTATGTTTAACACTTTTCCATGTGCTTCTTTACTTGGCATATATATTTCTTTTTGAAATTGTTCAAATTGTTTGTGTTTTTGTTATTGAGTTGTTGGAGTTTGCATATAGTGGTTGCACATCTTTTCCAGATATATTACTGCTTTTTTAATTGTCTTATCTAACCAATGTATAAATGTTATATACCCAGTAACACTTAAAATAATTAGGCCAGCACTTGCAATGAATTATTTGACTGAACATTAAGCTGGTCTGATATCCTAACCAGTGCTCTGCTGACCTAAAAGTTAATTATGTAAAATAAAAGACAAATTTTCAGGAATCTGAATTAATTAGGGGAAAGCTAATTGCTAAAGAGTCCATGACTACAGAAAAAAAGCTTGAAAAGAAATGTCAACTGATAGCTTCAGAAAATATTACCCAAATGTACTCAGATTATACTAGCTTAATAATGACCAGCTTAACCTCAGTTTATGATTCTTCTCACTGATCCACAGGTTGAAATAGCTCTCTACGACATGTATCATTCTTTGGATACTCAGTTTTGTCAGTATTGTAAGTTGTAGCTGTACTGGTCCCTTCATTCATCATCTCAAAGTTGTTTATGAATGCTTACAGTTTTCTAAGTATTTAACACAGCTTTATTTAATGGGAAGTATAAAAGTTAGGGTTATAATAATGTTTATTCTTAATCATCTACTTTTTAAAAATGTATTGGATGGTGGAGGTCTCCCTTAAGTGTGTATGCTGGTTAAATTATAGTGTAAAATCCATTGTTGTTCACAAATGTTTATTAACAGTAGGTGGCTAGAAATGATTATGTTGCAAAAGGGAGGAAAAGAACACCTTAAATCTGAGCAGCCATACATTTCAGAGGAAAAAGTAAATGCTTTATTTTTGTTTATACTGAAGCTAAAAACACACAAAATCTTTTTATTGTACAAGATACATTTTAACACATTTAAGGATGACAGCTTTGCGCTTCCTACAGAACATATTTAAATAAAAGTAATAGTTTTCTCAAGTTTTTAGCTTTTAAAATAGTAGTCTGTAAAGCCAAAATGCCATTTACACAAACATTTGGAATTTTCCCTTTTCATGATTAAGCTCAGGAGATACAATTTTAACCTGAAGTTTGATGCATACATTTTTTGTGTGGTGTGATATGTAACTGGGGCCTCCAACTAGGCTAAGAAAGTTAATTAAACACTGCCTGTGTTTACTAAAAGTATTCTTTATCTTCCTCAAATGTTGGCTCCAAGCTACATTCATTGTTTTGAATAGGAAGAAATTCTTCATCCTCAGTTTCAACCTGTTTTTGAGAAGTCTTGAATCCTGTGAGGAGTTTAAATAGTGATATTTTCTTGAATCCTACCACTGGTATGCATTTATATGTTATAAGAAACAGACAAATTAAAATGTTTTCACTTGAGAACAAATGGGTTTACTTTTGCTATGTTAGAAGAGTAATTTGAAGTTAAAAGTTTTTAGGTTAATAATTTATTGGATTGTCTTTAACATTAAGAAAACTACAGACTAATGTATTAATCCCTTGGGTTTCAAGGTTTCCTCTTGAGCTCACATAACATTCATTTTAGTGTGATTGGTTTCAATGAATCCTACTAGACACTCAAGGATTCTGACTGCTTCTCCTGCCCAAGTATATACGAAGCAAAGCTACCACTCTGCTTATTGGACCACAGGCTACATTGCTTTGGTTATTTAAACCAATTGCTTAATACATATTGTAAAAGGAGGTCCTACAAGATGAGACCGAAAATGGATGAACCTGTACTTCAAATAATATGACTATATTTTATATAGGAAATACCTAGTGTGAACATGTGATTTTCAAATGACCTGAAATTTCAGCTAGCTGTTGCCGTCCTCCCTTTAACACTGCCCCCTATTTCTGTTACTAGAGCGCCTTCTGAATCCAAAACCCTTCCCTCAATTTTCTGGGGTGGCTAGGGCTTTTCTTTATTGCTCTTTCTTCCTGCTAACAGCCTAGCTGTCAGAGCCTCTGTATTATGAAGTATGATTTCTTATGGATCAAATAAGGTTCGGGAAGCCAATTCTGAGTTTATTTACAACATAAGCCATTGCAAATTGGAATGTGTTTTACTGTTTAAATACAAATATTTCAAGAGCTAAGTCATTAAGGTTGTTCTCAAATCAATGATGGTTCTATATCTAAACATGGTGTTCTTTAATGTTTCCTCCTTGGGAAGCTATAAACTTATTCCAGTAAGGCTGGCACTGTTCCAAGCATGTTTGAAACTAGATTCCAGACTTGAAAGAGGAACGAGGCTTCTTTTGGGGCTGATGGAAATTTTTGTATTTTGATTTTGTTGGTGATGATTCTAGGGATATACACAACTGTGAAGACTCACTGAATTGTATACTTTAAATGGATGCAAGTAGTTGTACACAAATTATTCCTCAGAGTTGATAAGGAAAAAACTAGATTCCAAAGAACAGTTTCAGGTTACTTCACAAACCCCACAAGAAACTTGTTTTATAATTGTGCCTATCAAAGTGCATATTGTGTGACAGCAGTTGAAAATTATTTTTTACCAGAAAAAGAACTAACCTCAATTGTCCAAATTTTTATCAAGTATTAATCTAAAATTAGTTTTTACTGTTTCTTAGAATTTAATTTTATAAGATTATGATTTTCTACCATTGAGGGTATTCAGAGATTGTATTGTGTGTTTTGAACATCCTCCCCAAAGCAAGAGTCCATGATGGTTTGAGTAATGTCAGCATTCCAATACGGGTACAGCTTAAGGTGGCTACTTTGAAGAATTTTGAAGAACAACATTACTTTGGGCATATTAATTGTCATGTTTATGAAAATACCAGTCTCATTTTATAATCTCACTTTATATGTTTATCCTAAATTATGAGGCCAAACTATGATAGGGGCTTCCCTGATAGCTCATTTGGTAAAGAATTCACCTGCAATGCAGGAGACCCGGTTCAATTCTTGGGTTGGGAAGATGTGCTGGAGAAGGGATAGGCTACCCACTCCATTATTGTTGGGCTTCCCTTGTGACTCAGCTGGTAAAGAACCCACCTGCAATGCAGGACACCTGGGTTCGATCCCTGGGTTAGGAAGATCCCCTGGAGAGGGGAAAGGCTACCCACTCCAGTATTCTGGCCTGGAGAATTCCATAGGCTGTATAGTCCATGGGAGTCTCAAAGACTCGGACGCAACTGAACAACTTTCACTTTCAAACTATGACATCAGATATAGAATCTAGCTTTCTTCCATACTACCCTCTCCCACTTTTACCTTTTATTTCTCTTTTCTGTAGAGTTTTGGTAAGTTAATTTTATTTCTTAGATAAAATTTGAGGAAATCATTCCTTTCGGTAATTGGTCATATGTACATATTTACAAAAGACAGTGATATTGTACAATTTAGAATGTAACTTTACTATGAGTCTGATGTGTTGAATTTAGAAATACAGTGATCACAAGGTGAGAATGTGCTGTGATCTAAAATTCAATCTCAATATATATAACTCAACCTTTGAAAAAAGATTTGCAGTTTTTTCAGAGATAGTCTTCATATACTGTTACACTTCTGGGTTGTGTTAAGGGAGAAAATGATAATGTTAATGTTTTAATCCAGAAACTACATATTTTAAAAATCAAGGAGCGCCACCTAAGTTTGGTTACTGAAAAAGTTTGACGGTGTGATGATTTAGCACTACATTTTAAAGTGCTTATCTATACTAGTCCTTACTTTGAAAGCTTTTCCTATTATCTCTTTACCACACCAAGTACCTCAAGCACTCCCCATAAAAGTCCAAAGCCTCCTTTTTGTCCTGTCACCCAAGGGCCAGTTTTAAGGGTTGTATAAGACCAGAGAATTGTCAAGAGGGTTACTAGGTTAGAAGGTGATGAGTCCCAGTGAGTATTGTGGGATATATTGAACACTGTGGCACAAGACAAAATGGCCAAACCTAGTACTTGCAAATGGTTGGTTATCATAGGCTAAAATAAAAGTCACACTGCCTCCGAGAGTGATGTCTCATGTGTATGCCTGTGTTGAAGTGCCGCTCCTGGAGTGTTAGGTGGCTCTAGAACTTGCTCATACACAAAGTGAAAGAGCAAAATACCCTGCACCTTGCTGAAAATGGCATTCAGACTGCAGGCCTTTCTTTCTTCTTCATTTAGTCTGTTTTGGTTCTATCAAGTCATTTGGAGTTGTCAGGAGGCTTTATTTTTTTTGAGGGTGAGGGATGAGCTTAGGGTAAATGTGTGCTATAGTCATGGATTGATGAAGGTTGATTACAATGACCAAAATTTGCAGGCTGTTTTTGTTACTATGAAAATTGCCTTTCATTTGGATAGTAAGGAGAAGTTGCTACAGAACTTTCACAATTTTTGCATCAGATGAGCTTTTAGCATAAGGGCATTCCACTTGATTTTATATTTAAACATTAATAATTTTTAATATGTACATGTCTCTCAAGTACCACAAACACTCATGGTATATCTTTAGAAAAATACCACAACTGAGATCCAATAAACTAACAAGTATAAGATACAAATCCACTCTAGAGCTTAAAAATGCTAGAGCACCCTGGGCAGCTGCCGGTATCATTCCAGCAATTAACTCCTTTGTTTCTTAATAAACATTCAATTTCTTAAAGCTCTCAAAACCGCCTACCAGCACCTTCTCTGGACCACCATGCAGTATATAGATGAAAATCCTAGGCCACATATCAATATATGAATAGTAATATTTCAAGTATACAGTAAATCTGAATTATGCAGACTTTAATTCACAAAAATATATATATTTGTTTTTTATAGGTAGGTTCTCTCTTCTGACTGACAAGCTTTGGCTTTCCTTCAAACAGGAAACACCAAATCCTGAGCGCTGTCTGAACAGCTGTACTACAGTGGATGCTGCCTTGGTGGTTCATTTTAGCAATTCCTCATCACGTCTCAGGCAGTTTCTTTCCATTGAGCCTATTCTTGTCCCCTTCCCTTCAAAATGATTTAGTAATTAACAAAAGGGTTGAAGGGCCAAGCCAGAGCAATCAAATACTATTAAGTTTCATTGCATATGTCTGTGTGCACGTGCACACAGATAAGGTTCTCACTTTTACAAACATCCCCAAAAAGTGCAAGCCACGACCTACATCTGTTGGAAAAAGCAGTGGGAAGGGTCTTTGGAAATACAGTAAAAATAACATTTCTCTGTACTAAAGTAATGCTCACACTGAATTGGGGTACTCGATTCCCAATGACTAGTTCTACACCAACAAAGTGTGTATTTGGAACAGTTATCTAGATAAAGCATGTCAAAGAAACAAGCACATTTTGAGGCAAAGCCACAGGGTTTGGGGTTGAAGGGAGCTGACAAGTATATATAGAAAGGTTATTTAAGTGATTGAAATAACTACATCAGCCTGTATTAGCTGTGTGTATACAACCAATCTGTTTACTAACACTGTTTTGAAATGTGATTACCAAAATAATATGATCATTTTTTCTTGTGTACTTTTTAAATAGGAAAGAATGCCTGACTCAGTTTTTTTTTTTTTCCCTAATGGTTGAACAAACCAAGATCTGGGCCACTTAAACTGTTAGTTAAAACACTCCTTCAGTCTCAGCACAAGGCAATATGAATGTTAAATGGTTATTTATATTTCCTGGCTAAGCTATCAACTCATTTTAAGTCATTCAGAAGGTAAAGGCCATGGGGGGTGGGGGCACGGGGAGGTTTGGTGTGTGTGTGTCTTTAATCAAGTGCAGACAAATGTTTAGATGTTTTGAACTTAGCTGAAATGCCCTAAATTAGGTCAGAGTACAATGAAAAATGACTATGAGAGGCAAAAAATATCAGAAAATTTTCCAGTAGCCTATATAAGTGGACAGGAGTATAACTTGGAGATTTATATCCCTATAAAATTTGACATCTTCCAAAAATAATGACTTTGAATTTGGAATCATTCCTTTTTCTTTATACTCCACTGGATTTAAAGCTGTAAGTAGAGGACCTACTTCAACAATGGCCATTTTTGAATATACTTCAGATATTTTCTTTGTAAACAATTTTACCCTTATTATGAAGTGAAGTGAAGTCACTCAGTCTTGTCCGACTCTTTGCCACCCCATGGACTGTAGCCTAACAGGATCCTTCATCCATGGGATTTTCCAGGCAAGAGTACTGGAGTGCATTATTATGAAGGAGATGTTTATATAATTATGATGAAATCAAACAAATATAGGTGTCCATAAATGATAAGAAATTCACCTGTTGTGGAGGTGAACCATAGTATACTTAGACAAAAAGTGATTCATGAATCATTTATTATTATATTTGACTTTGGAGTACATTTTTTAACTTTACATATAAATATGTCAGTCTTAAATTATGGAGTTCATGGCATTTTGGGCAAATGAACAAAAAGGTACAGTGGCCAATCCATTTCCACATCTTTGTATATATATGCTTAATAGTAAATGTCTTGTTTCTATGATCCAGAAGAGTTGGCTTTGTTGACTGGCTTTCTGACCTTGAGCAAGTCATTATCATTTTCTGGGCCTCATTTTTTTCTATTTGTAAAATAAGAATTTAGAATTGAGTGGATCCCCACTAAGATTCTCTTTTACTTCTAACTTTTATGTTTATAAATTTACTCTCAAGTTGACTTATACCTTCTCTGGGGTCAGAGAACATAGTTAAACATTTGATTTGAAATGTCTTTCTTGATAGTAGCTGATCCAGAGTTAACACAAGTCTCTTTCCTTTCCTACTTTCTACTGGAATTAGAGTTGTTTAAAATGTTGGTGTCACCATCATAGACATAGGGCAAAAACTGATTAGCTTTAACAGCTAACTGGCTTCAATCCCCAACATAGCTAGGCCACAGCATAGCTAGTGAAATCTTAAGCCTACATCATAAAGACAATAACCCTGAGACGATCTGAAAAGGAATGAAATAAAACACTGGTTTCTTTCAGTAGTAGAGATTGCTATTATGACTTATACATATTCTCTCTTTGGCACATAACTGAGAGAAGACTGTATTTTGCACCATGGCGCTATCCCTGGCTATCCTTATTTTCTGACAAATTGATAAAGTAACTGCTGGAACAGTTAAGCCTAGGTTATCATAATACATGCATTTGTAAGAGAGATGAAATAGGGCCATCAGAGGTTAAAGCGTCTGCCTCCAATGCGGGAGACCCGGGTTTGATCCCTGGGTCGGGAAGATCCCCTGGAGAAGGAAATGGAAATCTACTCCAGTATTCTTGCCTGGAGAATCCCATGGACGGAGAAGCCTAGTAGGTTACAGTCCACGGGGTCGCGAAGAGTCGGACACGACTGAGCGACTTCACCTACCTATTGGTTTCTGGTGCCATCAATATGAAAAGAAATGTAGCCTAGGAGCTATTTATTACTCAAAGTGAATTTGGAAACTGGGAAAGTTGAATCTGTACCTTTAGAAAACTTCCTTCTGGAAGGTAACCTGTTACTGATGTCAGGGCCACTTAGAATAGTCCCACTTAGAGAAGCAGGAGGTTTGAGTAAATGATTGCTTCAGGTATGATCAAGGAATTATTTTGTGTTAATCTCTTGCCAAATGGATCTTGATGCAGCTTTTTCTCTTGGTCACTTTTTCCTGGATCTGAGCTTTGTTCTTCAACACCTCCTCTTGTTTCCACCTTATCCCCAGTTTGTGTCTTTTCCCTGTAGAATATTTTGTCAATTACTGAAGCTAGGGCTAGAATGGGAATCAATTCAAATAACAGAAACTACACTGTCAAAAACCATTTCTGCGTCATATTTGCACTGAGAATGCTGCATTTCACTAAATTTTGCCAGAAAGTATACACATAAATTTAGATGGTTTCCTATTACTGTTGACCTTTACAAAAACAGGGTGACAACTAATTAAGTTTCTTATGTTTTTGAGCTATGTGTTAATTTAATCACCAGGACTTAGACCTTGAGCTATTTTAGGTCATGTGTGAAGAGTGTAAGTTGGGGATACCTTTGTGCTAATGTTGTTAAGAACCACCCTTGTTTAGCAGGTACTCAGTCACTGGTTACCAGGTCTAACATGATGACTATACGCATTATGGGCTTCATTTTTTAACCTTCACCTATATTGTCTGATGAGGTACTCTTAAGCTGTGGAAAATAATTTGTTTTGGTGTATAATGCAGTTTTCTTTAAAGATAGTAGAATTTGGATCATGTTTGTAGTTCCATGAATTCACTAGGGTTGTTATGTTATATATTTAACATCAATTTACACATGAAATTCTACTGTCTCCACTGAGCATTAAAACTGCAACTTGAATCAAATTATCTAGACCTAAAATTGTTTTGTTGTTCTTGTTTTATCAGAGAGCAATTAATTAAAATGAAGTTGTTTTCAGATTCTGACTCAGCAAGATGTCATTTTCTGATAAAACATTTTTAAATCCAGGTTTTTATCTTAGAAATACTTTTGATAGCAATAATGATTAAAACTATCAACAGTAGATAGAACCCTATAAATATGCCAGCTAATTATTTTTTCTTACCAGTGTATGAGATGAAGTGACTATTGTTTAGAGTGCAGGAAAAGTTTTTAAAAAGAGTCTACATCCTAAATACTAATCTTGATACTGTCAAATTTTAAGATGTAGTAAGCTAACTGAAACACACAAACACAGGAAAGGAATTCACTAACTTACTAGATATGACATATACTATGGGGGTAAATAGTCACTTGGGGAAGGCAATGGCACCCCACCCCAGTACTCTTGCCTGGAAAATCCAATGGACGGAGTACCCTGGTGGGCTGCAGTCCATGGGGTCGCTAACAGTCGGACAGACTGAGCGACTTCCCTTTCACTTTTCTCTTTCATGCATTGGAGAAGGAAATGGCAACCCACTCCAGTATTCTTGCCTGGAGAATCCCAGGGATGGGGGAGCCTGGTGGGCTGCCATCTATGGGGTCACACAGAGTCGGACACGACTGAAGTGACTTAGCAGCAGCAGCAGCAAATAGTCACTGGCATACGTTAGGAAACTCACAAGTCTTTAAGAAACAAAAACTCAACAGCCCCCACAAAAAGGAGAAGTTGTAGTGTTTAAAAACAAAAACATGAAAGCCAGTTATACCTAGAAACCACGAGCTGACAATTCTTTGGAGTCTATTCAGTCTCCCTTTGATGCTGTTCATTGAACCAGAATGGGCAGCGTGGAGCACTGAAGGGCAACAAACATAGGCAGGTGAGTTTGCCTCATCTGATAGCTGGTGGGGACTGCTGAGCACAGCCCTCAGCCCCGTGGGGAAATGGTGTGAGATCCCAAGGAAGGTCAGGAATCTGTGCGGCAGCGACAGTAGCAAAGTGGCACCTGGAGCTTCAAGGAAGCAAGGGTAAGAAAAGCAAAGCCAAAGGGTTAAGCACCTGACTGCACCTCTGCTGATTAGGAGCAAATACCCCTTCAGTTGGTTATGAAATGGACTTAGTGTTTTATAGGTATAAAAAGGCAAATAATAGTAATACTAATAACAAGAACCAAAAAATGAATGTAGCTATAAAAGATGGTGAAAGCAATAGGAGTTTCACTCTCCTGTCTAGTGGGGGAGGGCAGTGAGGGAATCATATTCTATGTCACCTCTGAGAGCAAAGAAAAGAGAAATTTTCTGAGTTCCAGGACACGTGATAACGGCTTGACTTAGAGCCGAGTTGTAACTTGTTCTTCCTGTCCATCACCCCATTTGTGCATGAGCAGGTCACAGGCCTCTCCCCACGTTTCAAATACATCCTCTGAGGAGTCTAAAAGTTTAGAATTTGAGGAACAGATGCTGGATACGCAGTGAAGAGAGCTGGAACAGGCTAGAGGGCATTCAGTGCTCTGAGCAGTGCCCCGGGCTTCACCTAATTCTACCTCACTGAGGTTAATTTCACTTTGAGAACAGGCCTCTGCTTTCCCTTTCTCCATCTGAGAATATCTGATGTCCTGCCACATATAGTGTGGCTGAACAATTCCATCAGAGATGGTGTACATTGGCTCTGAACTGGGTTCGGACATATGACCATTAAACTTGGAGAACAGGAGACCCAGTTTCTTGAGAGAGGGACCCATGAAGGATCGTTTGCTTGATGACTCAGCTTTTGACTTGCCTTGGGTACCACCAACTCTTGGCATAGTCCTGATGAGAGGTGGCCCATGGCAGGCTTTTTTCTTGCAGCCTACATTGAAAGAGACACTCTTGGATTTGGCCCGAGCCCCACCACTGCCATCGTTGGTATCATCCCTCTGCGAGAGTTCAGTGCTGCTAGTGGAAAAGCTTCTCCTTTGGTGCTTCCTGTTTCCCAAGAGGTCAAGCACTTCATATCGAAAGCTGGAGATATCCTGCTTTAATTCCTAGGGCAAGAGAGAAGACACATTATGTTAAGAAGCTTCGGAACGTTCTGGGTTTTTGTCTCATAGCAAATCACAAGGTATATGAACTACCAAAAACATCTCACATTATTCCACCACAAGAAAAACATAGTAACAAATCTGTGGGCAGGGCTAGCCATTGTAAAAAAAAAAATGTGCAATTGGTTAAGTTGATTTCAGAACCTCCCTATCAGGAGTACACCAACAGACTGAAATGTTAACCAACGATGACAGTATTAGAGTAGGGTATTGGCTGTCATCAATATCTGCATACAGAAAGATACAGAAGAGGAAAAGCTTTAGGACTCAGGAATAAAACTAGGGAAGTGGAATGTCAGGTGATAAGACTGCTGTTTTGAGACTAGTGCTCCAGTCGCTCAGTTGTGTCCAACTCTGTGATCCCATGGCCTGTAACCAGCCAGGTTCCTCTGTCCATGGGATTTCCCAGGCAAGAATACTGGAGTTGGTTGCCATTTCCTCCTCCAGAGGATCTTCCCAACCCAGGGATCAAACCCACATCTCCTACACTGCAGGCCAATTCTTTACCATTGAGCTACCTGGGAAGCCCTATTTTGGGACAGATGACCCTGTTTATCCAAGTACCTGTGAAATGTCTTCTATCTCTCACTGGCTCCTAGATACTAGATTGCTCTTTTAAAAACCGTCTTTGAAAAGCTTACATCTGATGATTTAATTCTTTTGCTTAACACTTTTTAGTAACTTGTCACTGACCTTATGAAAAAGGAAAAATGCCATACCACAGACTACAAGGTTTTTCAAGGCCTGGTATGTGGTCATCTCTCCTGTATCATATCTTTCTACTCTTTCCCAAGGCTTGCCACTGTCCACCTGTATGAACATATTCTCTCTTGCCTCTGAGTCTCTGCATGTACTGTTCTCTCTGGAACACTCTTCTACCCAACTAGCTCCTCCTTTAGACCTCAGCTTGAATATGGCTTCCTCTGAAAAGCCTACCTCAAATCCCCAAGTCCCAGCTGGGTGTCCTCCCATTTCTATGTCTCCACAGTACCCTGTGTTGCTCTTGTTAGAATACCCCATCATTCATCACCCTCTATTATTATTGTGTGTCACTCCATGGGACAGTAGGGGCTGCTTCTATCTTGCTCATCACTGTGCTCCAACTACCTGGCAGAGTGTTTAGCACGTAGCAGGCCCTCAACTGGTGAGTTATATGTAGATTAGGATAACAGCCTTCATGTATTCCTTAGAAAATGTATATATGTTCTAGGATAGGGTTTCCCAACCAATTGACATGTTGAGTGTGGCAATTCTTTGTTAAAGGGATCTGTTCTGTGCATTGTAGGATTTTTAGCAACAACCCTGCTCTCTACTCACTATATGCCAATAGCATTCCAGTGTGACAAGCAAAAATGTGTAATGGTAGGATATCATAAATGTTAAGTTTTAATAATAGATTTTTTTTGTCTTTATCATATCTTTTAAGTAAAGAAGACCTTTAAATCTCACGCATCCTTGCCACATCGTTTAAAGCATTCAATTCCCACACTGAGAAACACTCATACTATTAAAAGACTGTGTATTTTTATTATTCATAAAGCTTACTGTGGTGGTGTGACAAACATTGGTAAAATCTCTTCATCTATTGAAAGAACTGTAACTGGTTTTACTATATTATAGGCAGTTGAAATTCCATCACCAGAAACTTCAAATGCTGTCAAGTTTAAATGACGTTTAAGAAATGTCAAATGAGAAATTAAACCACTTTATGACCAAATTACCTTAAAATTTTCTTCTGTTAGTCCCTCATTTGTTTTGGAATTTCTTATCATAGCTGCCACATATCTTTTGACTAAATTCCTGATAACTTCCTGGAATTTAAACAAAAACATGAAAAGGCATTCAGTTTCCTTCTTGGACTCTTAGTACAATAAGGAACATATACAAGAAAAAAATATGCCTAGACTGTCTTTGCAATGGAAAATTCTCACAGGATCCAGCCATTTTCTACAAAACCCCCAGTTAAGTCCACTGGCTAAATGAAGAATTACTATGTGTCCAAATTTGGTGGCAGAGTGGGCCAGTGAGATCAAATTCACCCAAAAGAAAATTTTTCCACCCAGGCATAAGGTAAACATGATTCACATTAATAGAGTAATCAGAGTAGAGTAATCCTTGAATGGTCACAGTCAATATCCTTTCCCTTCAGGCTGGATTAAACTTTAACCCTCCTAGTAAGATGAGACTTTTTTCTTCCTTTTATAAAGTTGAAAAAGTCATTCTTCGGTGTCACAAAATCTGCTGATTTTGATGTCCAATAATTACATAGTCAAGATATTTTTTATTAAAGTGAATATGTTCTCCTCCTTTACAGGGATGGCCTCTTTTAGCCTCCTGCGAATGGTACACACATACTCAACTTTGTGTTACTAACGGTGATGATGATAGCCACCACTTAGTGCAATATGTCAGGCACTGCCAGGACACATGTGCACACACAAATACATGCCTACTCACCACTCAATTCTCACAACTACACTTTGAGTTAAGTTTAATCATCCCTATTTTACAGATGAAGAAACTGAGGCTCAGGGAGGGTAAGTGACTTATCCAACATCAGACAACTGAACAAGAACTATTGTGCTTAGTTCATATAAAGAAGCTTTACCTGGTAATGTTGGTTCTGTATCAGGCTGTCAGCATGGCGTTCCTGTCATTGAAAATGGACAGAAAGCTTATATCAGCAGTGTCCCAGCAGCCCATCCACTCAAATATATTTCTAAATATTAGGACTGAAATATGACACAGGAGCTGCTGCTTGACAAACCCCCAAAGCATCTGTAGGTTGGAGTACTTTTATGATGTTCGAGATAGGGAATGCCACAAAGGAGGGAAGGGAGAAAACAGTTGTTTTTACAAAGAGACAATTTTTAAAGGCCTTACTGTGAAGCTTCTCAAGTTGTGCCTTCTCCGTCTACCATCAGGGTCTCTTTTAGGGCAGAAGGTGTTGTTGAACCAGTTGCCAAGGTATAGAAATGACTTGGGGCTGGGGATAATGTTGAAAGGAGGTGGCAAGGTGCCACCTTCATCAAAGTAGCTCATCCAGAGCTTCGTCCTTGCAAACTTCCACTCAATATCAGCATGATCCTGTGAAAGACAAGTTCAAAGATAGGGGATGGGAAAATATAAAATGCACCCATGACTCATTCTAAAAGTTCTACTTGCTTCTCCAGAGAGAAATATGTCCGTAGGTATAAAAATTCCGGGGNGTAAAAGATGTAACTAAAAGATGTGGTTAATTTTGAAAAAGAACAAATTGGCATTGAAGATCAATGGAACAAAATAAAGCCCCAAAATAAATGTGTGCATATGCATAATTACAGGCATATATGCAGCTGACTTTTAAGAAAGGTGTCAAGGCAATTCAACTTGGAAAGGAGATGTGTATAAGAGACAGGTCCATGGGGTCGCTAACAGTCGGACAGACTGAGCGACTTCCCTTTCACTTTTCTCTTTCATGCATTGGAGAAGGAAATGGCAACCCACTCCAGTATTCTTGCCTGGAGAATCCCAGGGATGGGGGAGCCTGGTGGGCTGCCGTCTATGGGGTCACACAGAGTCGGACATGACTGAAGTGACTTAGCAGCAGCAGCAGCAGCAGCAGCAGCTATAAAAATTCAATTTACACTGACCTTACCCTCTAGTGTTTTCCTCTACATGTTTTCTAGTTGCAACATTTTCGTTTTGCTCTATGATCAATTTTGAGTTCATTTTTCTTAAGGGGTGAAGTTTACATTGAGGGTTTTTTTCCTGTTTTGTTTTTGCCTGTCAATGTTCATTTGCCATTTGCTGAAAAGGCTATTTTTTCTTTCATTGAATTGCTTTTGCACCTTTGTCCCAGTTGTGCATACTGGGACTACTGGCTATTCACATTCAAAAGAATAAAGTTGGATTCCTACCTCACACCACGTACAACATTCACCTTAAAATGAATCCACAACTAAATTTAATAGATAAAAAGGATAAAACTCTAAGAAGAAAATTAAGGAGTAAATATTTATAACCCTGGATAAAACAATGGTTTCTTAGAGAAGACACCAAAAGCTAAGGAAAAAGAGAACAAAATAGGTAAATTTGACTTGGTCAAAGTTAAAAACTGTACATCAAGGACACCATAAAGAAAATGAAAAGACAACCCACAGAATAAAAAAAAATGAAATATCATATATCTGATAAGGGACTTGTACCCAGACTATATAAAGAATGATAATGATTCAATAATAAAAAAGACAATTCAATTTGAAAAAGAAGAAAGCACTTGAATAGATATTTGCAGAAAGACACAAATTAGGTCATTCAGTTCAGTCGCTCAGTCGTGTCCGACTCTTTGCGACTCCATGAATGCCAGGCCTCCCTGTCCATCACCAACTCCCGGAGTTCACTCAGACTCATGTACATTGAGTCAGTGATGCCATCCAGCCATCTCATCCTCGGTCGTCCCCTTCTCCTCCTGCCCCCAATCCCTCCCAGCATCAGAGTCTTCTCCAATGATTCAACTCTTTGCATGAGTACTGGAGTTTCAGCTTTAGCATCATTCCTTCCAAAGAAATCCCAGGGTTGATCTCCTTCAGAATGGACTGGTTGGATCTCCTTGCAGTCCAAGGGACTCTCAAGAGTCTTCTCCAACACCACAGTTCAACAGCATCACAGTTCAACAGCATCAATTCTTCGGCTCTCAGCTTTCTTCACAGTCCAACTCTCACATCCATACATGACCACTGGAAAAACCATAGCCTTGACTAGACGGACCTTTGTTGGCAAAGTAATGTCTTTGCTTTTCAATATGCTATCTAGGTTGGTCATAACTTTTCTTCTAAGGAGTAAGCGTCTTCTAGTTTCATGGCTGCAGTCACCATCTGCAGTGATTTTGGAGCCCAAAAAAATAAAGTCTGACACTGTTTCCACTGTTTCCCCATCTATTTCCCATGAAGTGATGGGACCAGATGCCATGATCTTCGTTTTCTGAATCATTAGGAGTATTCAAATTGAAACCACAATGAGATATGACTTTAAACCCACTAAGATAGCTATAACAATTTTTCATAAAAGAATAGCTAGTGTAGGTTAGAATCTGGAGGATTTGCACCCCTCACACACTGCTGGTGGCAATGTGAAATGGTGCAGCTACTTTGGAAAACCATATGGCGATTCCTCAAATAGGTAAACATAGAGTTACCATACAATCTAGCAATTTCACTCCTAGCTACATACCCAAGAGAAACGATAGCACATTCTACACAAAAACATGTACACAAATGTTCAGCAGCATTTTTCATAATAGCTAAAGGGTAGAAACAACCTAAATGTCCATCCACAAATAAATGGATAAACAAAATGTATACTATCATTATTATCCAGTCTTTAAAAGGAATGAAGTTTTGAAACATACTGCAACATAGATGAACCTTGAAAATCTTATGCTGAGTGGAAGTATATTCTGCTGAGTCTTCCAATCTGTGAATGCTGTATGTCATTTCTTTCATCCATATTTTGTAGTTTTCAATGTGTAAGTCCTATCTATACATGTTTTGTTAACCTTTTGCCTAAAATGATAGGTTATGCCTAAGTATTTCATTTTACTTACAACAATTTACATTGGTACTGTCTTTTAAAATTTCAATTTCCAATTGTTCATTGCTAGTATATGGTTGATTTTTGTGTATTGACTTTGTATTTTGTGGCCTTGTTAAATTCATTTTTTTTATTCTATTAAATTTTTAAAATAGATTATTTAGGGTTTACTTTATACAGAATCACAAGACAGTTTTATTTCTTCTTTTCCAATCTGTACGTCTTCAATGTTTTTCCTTATTGCACTATCTAGGATCTCTGGTACAAAGTGGACTAGAAGTATTTAAAGCAGATATACCTTGTTACTGATCTTAGAAAGTCTTCTTTCAGCACTTAGTTAGCTATAGGTTTTGTGGTTCAGGTTGTGCACATTGCATTCTATTCCAATTTTGCTAAGACGTTTAAAAAAACAATCATCAGAGTAGAATCTGTCAAACACCTTTTCTGGTCATATAAATTGATATGACCATAGGATTTTTCTTTTTTAGACTATTAATATGATGAATTACTTTGCATTTCTGGAGTAAATTCTATGTGGTTATGGTATGTTCTTTTTATATATTGCTGGATTCAAATATGTTAATGCTCTGTTGAGGATTTTCCTATGTTCATAAAGGATATTGGTCTACAGGTTTTTTTTTTTTTCCCTGGTTTGGGTATCAATCAGTTCAGTTCAGTTCAGTTCAGTCGCTCAGTCGTGTCCGACTCTTTGCGACCCCATGAATCGCACTTGATTCCAGCTTGTGTTTCTTCCAGTCCAGCGTTTCTCATGATGTACTCTGCATATAAGTTAAATAAGCAGGGAGACAATATACAGCCTTGACGTACTCCTTTTCCTATTTGGAACCAGTCTGTTGTTCCATGTGCAGTTCTAACTGTTGCTTCCTGGCCTGCATACAGATTTCTCAAGAGGCAGGTTGGGTATCAATAGAATACATTATATATGCAATATATTTATATGTAATTAAATTAATTTTACCAATTTCTTTTCACTATATTTTAATGTGGCTACTATAAAATGTAACATATGTGGCACATATTTGTGACTTGCATAAAATCTTATTGTACAGAACTTCCCTAGACTAATGGTGTATTTAGTCCTGCCTAACAAGGCTTAAAAGCAAGCCTCAGAGGTCAAACTATTTCCAGAATAAAGCTCAAGAGTATTTAAAACAATACAAATATATCCAGCGTCCAACAAGGTAAAATCATAATGTCTGACATCCAATACAAATTTATCACAATGCCAAGAAACAGGAAAATATGATACATAATGAAGAAAAATCTATTAAACAGAACCAGATACAAATCAGTTGTATTCTATATACTGGCAATGAACAATAAAATGTTAATTTTAAAAAAGTATCATTTAAAATATAAAATCCTTAGGAATAAATATGACAAAAATATATGTTTTTTTTAAACATTGGAAACTGTGAAAGATTACTGACATAAAGAAGAATTAAATAAATGTAAAGAAATGGCATATTCATGAATTGAGAGACTGAATATAGTTAGGATGGCAATTCTTTCCAAATTGATTATAGATTCAATACAATTTCAGTCAAATCTCAGTTGGCATTTTTGAAGAAACTGACAAACTGCTTTCAAGTTTATATATAAATACAAAAGATGTAAAAGATGTAACTAAAAGATGTGGTTAATTTTGAAAAAGAACAAATTGGCATTGAAGATCAATGGAACAAAATAAAGCCCCAAAATAAATGTGTGCATATGCATAATTACAGGCATATATGCAGCTGACTTTTAAGAAAGGTGTCAAGGCAATTCAACTTGGAAAGGATAATCTTTTCAACAAAGTACCTTGGAATAGTCAGACTTCCAGAAGGAAAAAATAAAGAATCTTGATCCTTACTTCACACTGTATACAAAAATTAACTCAAAATGAGTTGTAACTCAAAGTTATGGGAGGGCTAAATCTATAAATATTTTACTAATAAACAATTTGCTATGTTTTTTCTTTCTACTTGCTTTGTGTTTAGTTTTACTGTATTTTCCTAGTTTCATAAAGGTGGAAATTTAAGTTATTTATTTGAAATATTATTTACTTTTTAATATAAGCTTTTAAAATATAGATTTCTTTCTGGGGATATTTAGGATATACTGTACTCTCCCTTTAACTCATCTCAAAGTATCTTCTAATTTCCTTTGTGATATCCTCTTTGAACCAGTAGTTATTTTGCAGTATCTTCTCTACTGTCCATTTATATGTGAATATCCCAAATTTTATTATGTTATTAATATCTAATGTTTGCAGAACCTATTTTTTTTAATTATTTCAGTCCTTTAAAAAATATAGATTTCTTTCTGGGGATATTTAGGATATACTGTACTCTCCCTTTAACTCATCTCAAAGTATCTTCTAATTTCCTTTGTGATATCCTCTTTGAACCAGTAGTTATTTTGCAGTATCTTCTCTACTGTCCATTTATATGTGAATATCCCAAATTTTATTATGTTATTAATATCTAATGTTTGCAGAACCTATTTTTTTAAATTATTTCAGTCCTTTAAAAAATTAGACGTTTTATGGACTAACATATAATCTGTCTTGGAGAATGTTCCATGCATGTGTGGTTCAGAAGAACATATATTCTGCTATTGTTGTATGGTGTGTTGTATAGATAGATGTCCATTAGGTCTAGTTGGTTTATAGCATTGTTCAAGTATTCTATTTCCTTTTTGGTCATTTGTCTACTTCTGTTTGTTACTGAAAGTGGGGTAATAAATGCTCCAATGGTTATTATTGAATTTCTATTTCTCCCTTCAGTTCTGCCAGTTTTTGCTTCATATATTTTTCAGCTCTGTAGATAGGTGGAAATGTGTTTATAATTGTTAAATCTTCATGATAAATACATTCCTTAATCATAAAAAATGTCCTTTGTTTTCTCTAATAACAAATTTTATCTTAAATTCTATTTTGTCTGATAATTAGTATAGCCACTTAGCTAGCTCTCTTTTGATTACTGTTTGCACCATTTATCTTTTCCCGGTCTTCTACCTACAGCTGGGCTTCCCTGGTGGACAGTGGTTAGGACTGCACTCCCAATGCAGGGAGCATGGTCAAGGAACTAAGATCCCACATGCCACATGGCGTGGCCAAAAAATCTTTCATCTTTTACTTACAATCTACTTGTATCTTTGAATCTAAAGTGTATCTCTTCTAGACAGAATATAGTTGGATCATGTGTGTTTATTAAAAGTCTGGCAATCTTTGCCTACTAACTGGTTTTCTTAATCTAGTTACATTTATAGTAGTTACTGATAAAGTAGTATTTACATCTGCCATTTTTCCATTTTCTGTATGTTGCATGTCTTTTTTGTTCTTTTGAATTATGCAGTTATCTTTCAAAGTAGCTAGGAAAAAGTACCCCCCCACCAATAAGATTTGTATTGTATTTATCTATACAATTACCTTTAATTACCTTTTTTGGTGCTGTCTACTTCTTTGTGGGTTGTTGTTGTTGTTGTTGTTGTTGTTTTTGAGGAGAGGGTTGGTTTTGTTTTGTTTGTTTGTTGTTTGTTTTGTATTGTCTAGTGTCCTTTCATTTCAGCCTGAAGAATTCTCTTTAGCATTTCCTATAGGCTGTGCCTTCTGGCCATTAATTCTCTCAGTCTTTGTGTACTTGGAAATGTCTTTATTTTTTCTTCTTTTAAGGATATTTTTGCTGAATATAGAATTCTTGGTTGGCAGTCTTTTGCTTTAAACGTTTTGTGTATGTCATCACACTGACTTCTAGATCCCATTGTTTTGGATGGAAATCAGCTATCTTTTCCTCCTTTCAAGATTTTTTTCTTGGTCTTTGAGAGTTTGACTAAGATGTGTTTTTTTCTGTGTGTTTATCTTACTAGGAAATATTTGAGTTTGTGGATGTGTAATTATTTTTGAAAAGTATTTATTCATTATTTCTTTAAATATCCTTCCAGTTCTTTTTTTATTTTCTCTCTTCTTTGTCTGGGACTCCCATTATGTGTATGTTGGCCATTTAATGGTGTCTCACCATTAAATTCTCTGAAGCTCTGTTTGTTTTTATTCATTCTGTTTTACTTTTTGATCATCAGTCTAGACAATGGTAATTGAATTATCTTCAAATTTGCTAATTCTTCCTGCCAGCTGAAATCTGCTGTTGAGCCCATCTAGTGAATTTTTCATTCTGCCACAACACTTTTCAAATCCAGAAATTCAATCTGATCCTTTTGAAAACAATTTCTATCACTTTATTAATATTCTCTATTTGATGAGACATTGTTCTCATAACTTTTAAAAATTATTTAGATGGTTTCCTTTAGTTATTTGAAGATATTTAAAATAGATAGTTCAGTCTTTAATGAAAACAACATTTGGGCTTCCTCAAGGGCAATTTCTATGACATCTTTTTTCCTGTGTATAAACCATACCTTCTTTGTGTGTGTGTGTGTGTGTGTGTGTGTGTGAGAGTGTGTATGTTTTGTAATTTTTTGCTGAAACTAGATATTTTAAGAAATTTAATATGATAACTCTGGAAATCTGATCCCCTTCTTCCAGACTTTCATTTTTATTGTTTTACATGACATTCCTTGACTGATTCTGTAAAATCTGTATTCTTTGTCATGGTCAGTCATTGAAATCTCTGTTCACTTAGCCTAGTAATTAGATAATGATTGCACAGGGATTTCATTAACTGCCTTGAATCAATAAGTTTCTCACATTTTTCTTGTGGCTCTGTGTTTGCATAGTGACACATCTTCAATGTTCTTGTAATTTATCATCTATAAATGACATGTTTGAGACAATAAGGGAAATTTAAATATGGACTCCCAAATTAGTAATTATAGTGTATCAGTGTTATATTTCTTGAGTGAGGTATGGTATTGTGATAATATAGTTCAATATATATGACAGTATTTGTAGTGAAATGTGATATTGGCAATTTACTTTCAAATATATTTTAAAATGTCCTTGGGCCCTATCATATATATACAGTGGTAAGAACTTTTGTTTCAGAGGCCACATCAACTTGTGACTTACATCCACAAACTTTTAACTTAATGCCAAATAAGATGGTTATACAATATAGTCTCCATTGTCAAAAGTGTACAGTGTAAGGGAGAGAAAAATCTTTTTTATTAGCACATGAAATCTTTAAAAGGAGACCTATGCCTTACACTGTTTGTCTTAGGGTGGTTTTTGAGTGAACATTCAGTCTGTCAGTGATAACTAGAATTTGCTCCTTGGTCTTTCAGATATTCCACGAAGGTTTGCACTTTGCTCTCCAAGGTAGTAGTGCTTACCTATGATATTAAAGGATTAGCAGATCAAAAATGACATCAAGCAGAATAGAGATTTGTAAACCTGGTTCTATGAATGAAGGTAATGGACTCGGTGAATCTATTAAAATTGTATATAAAATATTGGGGTTTTTAAGTTTCTCTGAGCTTTCATCATATTCTCAAAGAAGTCTGCCCTCCCCTAAATGGTTCAGATCTACTGAAGTAGAGGATAGAGGATTTTGTTGATTTCTAAGATTCCCATTGCCTGTATCTGAACAGTGCAAACCAGCTCTTAATGGATAAATCAGAGATACTTCTGTATTCTCTAGGAGGGAATAAATGGCTTTGGGTTAAGTGAGCAACCAGTTCAAAAGGGAAAAAAAGCCCTAGATTAAATTTAAGGTACTTGTTAAACCCACTGCTAAATTTTATTTCGTGAGTTAATAAAGAAGCACATATATTACCATGTTTGAAAAATATTTTGATAGCTATTGTCATATAATTTATTTCTATGGTAATTGCGTATATTTTGTGTTCATGTAGCCCAATTTGTGTGTTTTTTTCTTTTGATATACATGCTTTTGCTGTTCTAATCTTTTTAAAAATATAAATATATTTGACATATAACATTAAGGTATACAACATTGTTGATTTGATACACTTATACATGGTGATATGATGGCCAC
The DNA here is from genome assembly GCA_006410675.1 of Oreotragus oreotragus. Taxonomy (NCBI): domain Eukaryota; kingdom Metazoa; phylum Chordata; class Mammalia; order Artiodactyla; family Bovidae; genus Oreotragus; species Oreotragus oreotragus. Next base: position 179,938 of record SJYX01015149.1, on the reverse strand, counting down.
TGTAGCTCTATTGCATCACATAATTATTATTTTTTGGTGGCTGGAATAATTAAGATCTAGTGTCTTAGCAATTTTGATGATTACAGTATGCTATTATTGTCCCTAGTTACTGTATTGTGCATTATATCTCTAGGAATTGCTACTAGTTTCAAGTTGTACCCTTAGGCAATGTGAATTGTACACTTTCAAAAATGAATTTTATGGTATCTGGATTATATCTCAATGGAGCTATTACCAAAAATTAAACTGAGAAGAAAACATAGGAATAATTTTCATGACTTTATGTTAGGCAGTGACTTCTTAGATTTCACAGATAGCAATGCTGCTTTCTTCATCTTTTAAACTGTACAATTCAGTAGTTTTTAATAGATTTACAGAGTTGAACAACCATTACCACTATCTATTCTAGAAGATTTTCATCACTGAAAATCCCCTGTATCCATTAGCAGTCAATTCCCAGCACTTAGTCCCCTCCCCAAAGCCCCTATCAGCATATAATCTACATTAGTTTCCATGGATTTGTCTATTTTGAATATTTCATACCAATGGATTCTATAATATTGGTCCTTTGTGTGCAGATTCTTTCACTTAGCATGTTTTCAAGGTCCACTCATGTTGTGTGTGCTCAGTCACTCAGTTCTGTCTGACTCTTTGTGACCCCATGGACTGTAGCCCACCAGACTCCTCTGTTCATGGGATTTTCCAGGCAAGAATACTGGAGCGGGTTGCCATTCTGTCCTCCAGGGGACCTTCCTGACCTAGGGATAAAACCCATGTCTCTTGCATCTCCTGCATTGGCAGGTGGATTCTTTACCACTGTGCCACCGGGGAAACCCATCCATGTTGTAGCAACTATCGATACTTTACTCCTTCCTATGGCTAAATAATACTACATTTCATTGTATGGACATACTACATCTTTGCTTATTTCTTCATCAGCTGATGGTTGTTTGAGTTGTTTGCACTTTGCTGTTAATATTAATGAATTATGTTGCTGTGAATATTTATGTCCAAGTCTTTGTGTAGATATGTTTTTTTTAATTCTCTTGGGGACATACCTAGGAATGGAATTGTTCAGTTATATAGTAGCCCTGTGTTTAACTTTATGAGAAATTGTCATACTATTTATTAAAGTGGTTGCACCATTTTACATTCCCACCATCAATGTATGAGTTCTGATTTTTCTCCATCCTCACCAAAGCTTGCCACAGTTCATGTTTGTTGTTGTTTTTTTTTTTTATCATAGACATGCTAGTGGGTATGAAGTGGTATCTCATTCTGGTTTTGATTTATGTTTCCTTAGTGCTGAATGATGTTGAGCATGTTATGTTATCACTGGAGCGGATTGCCATTCTATCCTCCAGGGGATCTTCCTGACCTAGGGATAAAACCTATGTCTCTTACTCATCAATACTTCATTCCTTCCTATGGCTGAATAATACTACATTTCATTGTATGGACATACTACATCTTTGTTTACTTCCTCATCAGCTGATGGTTGTTTGAGTTGTTTCCATTTTGCTGTTAATATTAATGAATTATGTTGCTGTGAATATTTATGTCCAAGTCTTTGTGTAGATATGTTTTTTACCTGGAGAAGGGATAGGCTACCCACTCCAGTATTCTTGCCTGGAGAATCCCCATGGACAGAGGAGCCTGCTGGCTACAGTCCATGGAGTCACAAGGAGTCAGACACAGTTGAGCGACTAAGCACAGCACAGCAGCATAGTGGATGGCATGAATGATGACAGTTTTAACCACCTCAACTCTCCATTCCCCAACTATTATTAAAGACAAAAAAAATCTACTCAGAGTTCTGTAAAAGCAAAACAAAAAGCGCTAAAAAAATTATTGTACTCACTTTATTTCATCCAGATAGCAAACTTATAACAATCCTGCATGCTCAAGCTATCTATCTTTTAATTTGTCCATTCTGGTATTAGGATTTACAAGTGAAATGATCATCACGGGGTTAAGTATTGATATATTCATTGAGTTGAAAAATGAAGTCATCCTTTTTGAGACAAAAGAAATATGATTTAGCAAATTGATTTGGAAATGAGACTGGGGGCTCTCTGACAGATATTTTTTTCAATGAATTGCTGAATCTGAAGCTTGAAAATTTTAGTAAAATTATATTTAAAACATATGAGAAGAAAGTATTTCATAAAGAAATGGTTGCTGCAGCTGCTGTTGCTAAGTCGCTTCAGTCGTGTCCAACTCTGTGCGACCCCATAGACGGTAGCCCACCAGGCTCCTCCGTCCCTGGGATTCTCCAGGCAAGAACACTGGAGTGGGTTGCCATTTCCTTCTCCAATGCATGAAAGTGAAAAGTGAAAGTGAAGTCACTCAGTCGTGTCCGACTCTTCCCGACCCCATGGGCTGCAGCCTACCAGGCCCCTCTGTCCATGGGATTTTCCAGGCAAGAGTACTGGAGTGGGTTGCCAGTGCCTTCTCCAAGAATGGTTAAGCTGTATTAAAGTTAATAACATTTCTATTTTCCATTTCAAGAACTTTGTTTAGAATAATTGGGTTAAGCAAAGTGCCTCATTGTAAGACAGTAACTGGTACATTTAATAATTATTTGATAAGTTTTAGTAAAGTCTCCATATTTAGTGGCTTAAAACAACAAATATTTATTATTGTAAAGTTTCTGTGGGTCATGAATCTGGGTGTGGCAAGTTGTTTGCCTCTGGCTCAAGATCCTTTACAATGGTATAATCCAGTTGTTGGCTGGAGATGGGGTCTGGACTGAAGCCTGAATTGAGGGGCATTTTCTTCCAAGCTGGTTGTATGGTTGTTGAGAGGCTTCGGTTCCTTGTGGGTTGCTGGACTGAAGACCTTAGTCTTTTGCTGGCTATTGGCCAGAGATCTCTCTCAGTTCTTTCTAGAGTAGGCCTCTCCATACCAGTTTATAAAATGACAGCAGGCTTCCCCCAGAGGGTGTGTGAGAGAAAAGCCGAGTTTTTTATTTTTTTTTTATAACCTAATCTCTGAAATGACATCACTTTTGCAGTAATCTATTTGCTAAGAGTCCATAGGTCCAGCTCATACTCAAGCAAAAAATGTTGAATATGGATTCAAATAACAGGAAGTAGGTATCATTGGGGGCCGTTTCAGAAGCTGCCACAGTATTACTTACCAGAAATTGAGAAACTGAATGATTGTAATCTGTAGGGTAAAAGTCCCTACCACATTGAATTACTGTAGAAAAAATGAACTGAAAGTCACCCAGTCATGTCCAACTCTTTACAGCCCCATGGGCTATAGAGTCCATGGAATTCTCCAGGCCAGAATACTGGAGTGGGTAGCCTTTCCCTTCTCCAGGNTTACTTACCAGAAATTGAGAAACTGAATGATTGTAATCTGTAGGGTAAAAGTCCCTACCACATTGAATTACTGTAGAAAAAATGAACTGAAAGTCACCCAGTCATGTCCAACTCTTTACAGCCCCATGGGCTATAGAGTCCATGGAATTCTCCAGGCCAGAATACTGGAGTGGGTAGCCTTTCCCTTCTCCAGGGGATCTTCCCAACCCAGGAATCAAAGCCGGGTCTCCCACATTGCAGGCGGATTCTTTACCAGCTGAGCCACCAGGGAAGCCCAATTGCTGCAGAAGTCAGTATGAAATGCCTAAGCTACTGCCTGGTATGTAGTAAAAACTATGTAACTGTTCATTCCTTCTTCCACATTTCTGAGCCTATAATACCAGAAACAAACTTTGAATTTTCATTTTACCGTTTGATAGCCCAGAATAGGTAGTCTTTTATCTGTGGACTATTTCTGTAGCTCTTAAAATACAGCAGGTATTCAATAAGCTCTTTGTAAAATGAAGTGAGTCACATTTTTAAACACAGGATCTCTAGATTCTTGTCATCTCTAGACACATTTGAAAAGGGAGAATGATGATATAGCTCCTATAGGTATTTGGCCATTTTCTAATAAACTGAGCTGAATGTCCTGGTATCTGGGCAATGGCTTTACTACTTTTAATTTTTTAAAATCCCTTTGTGGGCTAGCTTTTTGTTTGTATGTGTTTTAACCAAAAGCAGTTATGTCTTTAAAAAAATAGTTTTCTAAATGTCTAATGATTTCAACAAAGAATAGAAACAAGCAATGGGCTGAGCTGTGAACCACAGGCATTTTTATTTTAGCTTAAGAATCTTTCTGGTGCCCACTCATTGTACCTACTCCAATCAGGTGAGGATATAATTTTTTCTAAATATTTTAAAAACAGCTCAAGGACCCTAGTTGATACCATTCCATTCCCCTTGTGCTCAGGTGACCTCACATTGGGATTTACTATGTAATAATTTGGCAGAGAAGTTATTGCAAATTGTCCTCTCATTGGTCTTTTCCCACTCATTTATCACATATAAATTCATTATATACCTATTCATTCATTTTTAAATTAATTTTTATTTTTATTTTTATTAAAGTATTGATTTCCAATATTATTTTTCAGGTATACAGCAAAGTATGCCGTCTATGGGGTCACACAGAGTCAGACACGACTGAAGTGACTTAGCAATAGCAGCATACAGCAAAGTGATTTGGTTATATGTATGTATATATTGTAACATACATAATATATATATATTCTTTTCTGCTATAGTTTCTTACCAGATATTGAATATAATTCCCTGAACTATACAGTAGGTCCTTGTAATCTATTTTTTATATAGTAGTTTGTATATGTTAATCCCTTACTCCTAATTTATCCCTCCCCTCCCATCCCCTTTGGTAAGCATGTTTGTTTTCTATGTCCATGAGTCTGTTTCTGTTTTGTAAATAAGTCCATTTGTACTATTTTTAGATTCCACATATAAGTTATATTCAATATTTGTCTTTTTCTGGCTTACTTCACTTAATATGATAATCTCTAAGTCCATCCATATTGCTGCCAATGACATTATTTCATTCTTTTTTTACAATTGGGTAATATTCCATTATGTGTATATACCATGTCTTCTTTATCCACTCCTCTGTCAATGGACATTTAGGTTGCTCCCATGTCTTGGCTATTGTAAATATTGCTTCAGTGAACATTGGGGTGCATGTATCTTTCAAATTAGAGCTTTCATTTTTTTCCAATATATGCCCAGGAGTGGGATTGCAGGGTCATATGGTAGCTCACTTTTTAGTTTCTGAAGGAACCTCCATACTGTTCTCCATAGTGGCTGTACCAATTTACATTCCCATCATTCATTTTTTTCTATTCTTATCTTGAACAACTACTATATTCCAGATATTCTGATGGATGCTGGGTATAGCAAGATGACTGTCCGCTAATGGTGGTGTGAATACCACACAGAACACAATTAGCATACAGAGGTAGCACCTGAATCATGAAGACTGGGACATAGCAGACCACCTGGGAGGATTGGTTATACAGTGTGAGCTGTAAAGTAATGAGTAAGGTATTTATTCATCCAGATGTTCATTCACTCAACCAGTGTATATTGACTGCCTGCTAGGTGTGAGGAGCTGGGATTTTAGCAGTGAACAATATGAACAACATTATAATTTGGCATGTGGAAATTTATTTTCAACCCTTGATCTGCTTTGAATTGCCTGATTACAGATGTGGTCTTTGTAGTCACATTTGTCTAAATCTCCCTAAATGTATGATGCCCAAGAGATTTTCATTCACCTTATATGAGCTGGCCTTTTACCTTAGGTGATAGACAAATCAGACACAGACTTTTAAAATTTTTCAATGTTTGGCGACGATGCCCTTTCCCATACTTTGCCCTACTGTCTCTACCCAGCTATGACTTTTCAATATTCTCCAAGATCATCCTCTTGCTGGGTGCTTTTGTATAAGACAAAAACCTACACAGTCATAGGCTGTGGTCCTTCCTCTTCCAAATTTCCAAAATTTTCAAGATTTTTGTGATACCATAATGTGATTGTAGTGATACACATCCTTACACATGTGTTCTAATCATGTGTGTGGCCTTCATTGTCTTTGATATCATCAGCTGCTATAGAGCAACCAGGTGAGGACTTCTGTTTAGCGCCTTTCTCATTGCCAGTGTAATATAGATCATACTCTCAAACATTGTTGACTTGCTCAGATTTGGAACACATGGCCGCAGCTATGTCAAAGGAATGTGTCTGTTCATTTTCACATTTCTCAGTAAATCTAAGCACAAGGTTATTTTTTCTTGCAATCAAACTACAAGACCGATTTCTTACCAGTTTTTGATAAATTCTTAGGCACTCTCTCAGCTCTCCTGCCAGCAACCATCTTGCCCTAGCAAACTAGAAAGCTTTACAAGATAATGAAAAGGGAGAGTGGCAGGCACAGACATTGCAGAGCAGAACTAATCATTGCCTTTAAGGATAACAACTACTTCCAGGATTCTTGGGCCCCATGGCAATACAAATTGCCATGAAATGCACAATTGTCAAGGTGGGACAATTCATTTTCCTGGCTTTTCAAGGGAAGTCTTCTTCACTTTGGACTTCTTTCTTCTGGTAAAATTCAGAGCATGCTTCTCAAATGTTGGTGTGCATCAGAATCATATGGGGCATTTGTTAAAAATGTAGATTTCTGGACCTCAGCAGACATCACGCGTTGTATTGTGGTTTTGCCTCAGGACAATTTTTAAAGAATGTAAGCATTTGAAATATATCATCATTTTTGTAACTCCATTTTTGTTTTCATTTATTTAAAAAATACACAGGAATCTTCAAAATATGGAAGGGGCCATACCTGCCACAATCTCTCGGAGGCACTGAAGTAGAGAAAGTGCCCTCAGTGAGTATCACCATCCTCCACCAGGCACTACCTCCAACTTTGTGTGCATGTGCAATAGTCTAGAGGGGAGCCAATTTTAATCATTTTGAGGCCTGCCAGGAATGACTTTGATGCTGGTTTGTATAGTTTAGAGCCTTTATGGTAACTTCAATCCAAGCACACAAACTCAGCTGTAAAACATCAAGGCCAAACAGAGAGCTCTCCCTCCCCTTCTGCTCCTTGCCCATCCATGGCCTCCAGCACTCCCTGCACCCTAGTACTGATGCCCCCCAATATCCCCAGACTGCAAGAGCCCCCTCAGTGGGTGTTACAAACAGGTCTTCCTTCCCACTGAACACCTGGCAGTTGTCCATTGAGCAGCCATTAGGTCTGCCCCCTCACCCATTTACATTCCCAGGGATTAAATGGCCACTAATTCCTCCACCAATTATGTTGTTGTTGTTGCTGCTGCTGCTGCTGCTGAGTCGCTTCAGTCGTATCTGACTCTGTGCAACCCCACAGACGGCAGCCCACCAGGATCCTCCATCCCTGGGATTCTCCAGGCAAGAACACTGGAGTGGGTTGCCATTTCCTTCTCCAATGCATGAAAGTGAAAAGTGAAAGTGAAGTCACTCAGTCGTGTCCTACTCTTAGAGACCTCATGGACTGCAGCCTACCAGGCTCCTCCGTCCATGGGATTTTCCAGGCAAGAGTACTGGATTATGTTGCTACGTGGGGGTAACTGCTGCTCTGACCTCTCAAGGACTTCATGAGTGTTACTTTTTTACTGGTTATGCAAGTTTCGAGTCCCTGAGACAACCAAAGCTGGAGTGCACAAATTTCAGTGCTAAACACCAGGGCAAAGCTCACAACCCAGGCACTAGCTCCATCCATCTCTCTCATCCTCATGCTCCCAACTCCCCTCACATTCCGTTACTGATACCAACCAGTCCCCTGTCTTGTTGCTTCACACAGCTGGGGACCAGGAAGCAGGGAAGGAGCGATCAAAGAGGTTGTTTTTGAGCTGGGCTTTGAGAGATTGGCAGGATTTCTCCATGCAGAGATGGAGGTTAAGAACTTTCCAGAAAAAGGCAACACTAAGAAAAATCAGGAAGAGTAGAGAGGTTGAGCATGGCCAATGATGTCCAGGGAACTACTTAAGATTTGTTTATATCAGAGGTTCTCAAACTTCAAGGCCTTATTAGACTTGCCTGGTGTGTCATAATGCAGATGCCTGGGTCTCACTTCAGACTTGAAAAAATGGATAGAGACTTTATTTGGGGGGGCTCCAAAATCACTGCGGATAGTGGCTGCAGCCATAAAATTAAAAGACTCTTACTCCTTGGAAGAAAAGCTATGATAAACCTAGACAGTATATTAAAAAGCAGAGTCATTACTTTGCTGACAAAGGTCTGTCTAGTAAAAGCTATGGTTTTTTCAGTAGTCATGTATGGATGTGAGAGTTGGACTATAAAGAAAGCTAAGCGCAGAAGAATTGATGCTTTTGAACTGTGGTGCTGGAGAAGACTCTTGAGAGTCCCTTGGACTGCAAGGAGATCCAACCAGTCCATCCTGAAGGAGATCAGTCCTGGGTTTTCACTGGAAGGACTGATGCTGAAGCTGAAACTCCAATACTTTGGCTGTCTGATGCGAAGAACTGACTCATTGGAAAAGACCATGATGCTGCGAAAGATTGAATGCAGGAAGAGAAGGGGATGACAGAGGATGAGATGGTTGGATGGCATCACTGACACAATGGACATGAGTTTGGGCAAGCTCCGGGAGTTGGTGATGGACAGGAAAGCCTGGCATGCTGCAGTCCATGGGGTCCCAGAGTCGGACATGACTGAGCGACTGAACTGAACTGTGGGGACGGGAGGGGGGCGCTTCTAGAATTTTCATTGTTTCACAAGCTTCTTTGGGTGATTTTGACACAAGTGATTCTCGAACATCTTTTCAGAAACACAAAGTTTTGGATTCTGGTTGCTCGTCCAGGTGTATTCAGCAAGCCAAAGCAGCAGAACAGCAGCTCTTCTGCCTTCCTACATGTCCCTGACTTCCCATGGCCACTGCCTTTTGTCCCTCTGTCAGTGGGACAGTAGGTAGTAGGTATAATTTGTGCACCTCCAAAGATAATGCTATCTTGCTGCTCAACAATATGAAAAAAAAAAAAAAAAAACTAACTTATCCAGCTACTATGGAGAGAAGACATGGGAAGGAAGGAGGGAAAAAGTCAGAATTAATAACTGATATGGGCTTCCCAGGTGGTGCTAGTGGCAAAAGCCTGCATGCCAATGCAGGAGACACAGGAGACGCATGCTCAATCCCTGGGTTGGAAAGATCTCCTGGAGGAGGTCATGGCAACCCACTCCAGTACTCTTGCCTGGAGAATCCTATAGACAGAGGAGCCTGGTGGGCTATGGTCCATGAGGTCGCAAAGGGATGGACATGACTGAAGTGACTGAGCACTCGTGCAGCAGTCTCCCCAGGCTTTTTTGTTTCTTATTGGAGTATAGTTGCTTTACAATGTTGTATTAGTTTCTTCTGTACAGCAAAGTGAATCAGCTCTTTGTATACATATATCCCCAGGGTTTCTTAATGCATGTATCAGTCAGTCAAAGAGATGCCCTTTCAACTAATGAATGGGTGGGGATGGGGCCAGGGAGAAAATGGATATTTGGTGCTTACTCAGGCTTGGCACTCTCTGGTCTTTCTTTGGCGGGGGTGTGTGTGTTGATCATGTTTATTTAACATTCTCTGCAGAATTTATTACTTTTCCTTTCAATTTTACTGAGATGTAATTGGCATAAGGCACTGCATAAGTTTAAGGAGTACAGCATAGTGACATGACTTACATATATTGTGAAGTGGTTACCACAGTAAATTCAGAGAACATCTATCATCTCATATAGATACAAAAAAAGGGAAAAAAAAAGATTTTATCCTTGTGATGAGAACTTTTTAGGATCTACTCTCTTAGCAGTTGTCACAAAATACCATACAGTGATGTTAATTACAGTCATCATGTTGTACATGACATCCCCAGGACTTGTTTATCTTATAACTGGAAATTTGTATCTTTGGACCACCTTCATCCAATTTCCCCACGTCCACACCCCCTGCCTCTGGTAACCACAAATCTAGTCTCTTTTTCTATGAGTTTTTTTTTTTTTTTAACAGATTCTACATTTAGTTGAGATCATACAGTAGTTGTCTTTCTCTGATTTATTTCACTCAGTTTAACACCCTCAGGGTCCCTGTTTGTTGTCTTTCTTATAAGAAGGTAGCAGACTGTTCCATACTAAGGATGATAAAAGTGGCAGAATAAAAGACAACTGCAAATTCATCCAGTGTGTTAGGTCCCTGAGACCCAAAAAGATCTGCTTTGCATCTTCTAGAATGACTCTGCAAGGTCCTCACAAGCAGACTGGGTTTTCTTCAGAGACCACTTGGTATATGGAACACAAGCATGCTCATAAAAACAACACAGGTCATAAACAATGTAGCTTATTTATCTTTTCCTCTCTGAGTCCAAGGGATGCTGAAGGAAAAGTGGCAAATAAAACGAGGGCACTGGATCCCCAGAATTCCCTGCTCCATACTCCACCTCTGACTTACTCTGTTGCCTTCAAATAAATCATCTATTTTCTGGGTCAGAATGAAATTTGGGCAGTTTTTAATTCATAATTTCTCAGGGAAACAACTAGCAGGACCACACAGCTTCTTCAATCCCTCACTAACTTGTCTGTAGTCATCTGAATAGTTTCTGTTTTTCTCTTCTTCTTGTCCTCACTCTCTTACCACAAGGTGGGCTGAGGGGTGTGAGGAGAAGAAAAAAAGTCTCAGGGAGATTCGATGATATATTCTGTGTGTTCTTAGTCCTTCAGTTGTGTCCGACTCCTGTCTCTTATACACATCTAGATGTGTATAAGAGACAGGGGAAGGAGCGATCAAAGAGGTTGTTTTTGAGCTGGGCTTTGAGAGATTGGCAGGATTTCTCCATGCAGAGATGGAGGTTAAGAACTTTCCAGAAAAAGGCAACACTAAGAAAAATCAGGAAGAGTAGAGAGGTTGAGCATGGCCAATGATGTCCAGGGAACTACTTAAGATTTGTTTATATCAGAGGTTCTCAAACTTCAAGGCCTTATTAGACTTGCCTGGTGTGTCATAATGCAGATGCCTGGGTCTCACTTCAGACTTGAAAAAATGGATAGAGACTTTATTTGGGGGGGCTCCAAAATCACTGCGGATAGTGGCTGCAGCCATAAAATTAAAAGACTCTTACTCCTTGGAAGAAAAGCTATGATAAACCTAGACAGTATATTAAAAAGCAGAGTCATTACTTTGCTGACAAAGGTCTGTCTAGTAAAAGCTATGGTTTTTTCAGTAGTCATGTATGGATGTGAGAGTTGGACTATAAAGAAAGCTAAGCGCAGAAGAATTGATGCTTTTGAACTGTGGTGCTGGAGAAGACTCTTGAGAGTCCCTTGGACTGCAAGGAGATCCAACCAGTCCATCCTGAAGGAGATCAGTCCTGGGTTTTCACTGGAAGGACTGATGCTGAAGCTGAAACTCCAATACTTTGGCTGTCTGATGCGAAGAACTGACTCATTGGAAAAGACCATGATGCTGCGAAAGATTGAATGCAGGAAGAGAAGGGGATGACAGAGGATGAGATGGTTGGATGGCATCACTGACACAATGGACATGAGTTTGGGCAAGCTCCGGGAGTTGGTGATGGACAGGAAAGCCTGGCATGCTGCAGTCCATGGGGTCCCAGAGTCGGACATGACTGAGCGACTGAACTGAACTGTGGGGACGGGAGGGGGGCGCTTCTAGAATTTTCATTGTTTCACAAGCTTCTTTGGGTGATTTTAACACAAGTGATTCTCGAACATCTTTTCAGAAACACAAAGTTTTGGATTCTGGTTGCTCGTCCAGGTGTATTCAGCAAGCCAAAGCAGCAGAACAGCAGCTCTTCTGCCTTCCTACATGTCCCTGACTTCCCATGGCCACTGCCTTTTGTCCCTCTGTCAATGGGACAGTAGGTAGTAGGTATAATTTGTGCACCTCCAAAGATAATGCTATCTTGCTGCTCAACAATATGAAAAAAAAAAAAAAAAACTAACTTATCCAGCTACTATGGAGAGAAGACATGGGAAGGAAGGAGGGAAAAAGTCAGAATTAATAACTGATATGGGCTTCCCAGGTGGTGCTAGTGGCAAAAGCCTGCATGCCAATGCAGGAGACACAGGAGACGCATGCTCAATCCCTGGGTTGGAAAGATCTCCTGGAGGAGGTCATGGCAACCCACTCCAGTACTCTTGCCTGGAGAATCCTATAGACAGAGGAGCCTGGTGGGCTATGGTCCATGAGGTCGCAAAGGGATGGACATGACTGAAGTGACTGAGCACTCGTGCAGCAGTCTCCCCAGGCTTTTTTGTTTCTTATTGGAGTATAGTTGCTTTACAATGTTGTATTAGTTTCTTCTGTACAGCAAAGTGAATCAGCTCTTTGTATACATATATCCCCAGGGTTTCTTAATGCATGTATCAGTCAGTCAAAGAGATGCCCTTTCAACTAATGAATGGGTGGGGATGGGGCCAGGGAGAAAATGGATATTTGGTGCTTACTCAGGCTTGGCACTCTCTGGTCTTTCTTTGGCGGGGGTGTGTGTGTTGATCATGTTTATTTAACATTCTCTGCAGAATTTATTACTTTTCCTTTCAATTTTACTGAGATGTAATTGGCATAAGGCACTGCATAAGTTTAAGGAGTACAGCATAGTGACATGACTTTCATATATTGTGAAGTGGTTACCACAGTAAATTCAGAGAACATCTATCATCTCATATAGATACAAAAAAAGGGAAAAAAAAAGATTTTATCCTTGTGATGAGAACTTTTTAGGATCTACTCTCTTAGCAGTTGTCACAAAATACCATACAGTGATGTTNTGAAGTGGTTACCACAGTAAATTCAGAGAACATCTATCATCTCATATAGATACAAAAAAAGGGAAAAAAAAAGATTTTATCCTTGTGATGAGAACTTTTTAGGATCTACTCTCTTAGCAGTTGTCACAAAATACCATACAGTGATGTTAATTACAGTCATCATGTTGTACATGACATCCCCAGGACTTGTTTATCTTATAACTGGAAATTTGTATCTTTGGACCACCTTCATCCAATTTCCCCACGTCCACACCCCCTGCCTCTGGTAACCACAAATCTAGTCTCTTTTTCTATGAGTTTTTTTTTTTTTTTAACAGATTCTACATTTAGTTGAGATCATACAGTAGTTGTCTTTCTCTGATTTATTTCACTCAGTTTAACACCCTCAGGGTCCCTGTTTGTTGTCTTTCTTATAAGAAGGTAGCAGACTGTTCCATACTAAGGATGATAAAAGTGGCAGAATAAAAGACAACTGCAAATTCATCCAGTGTGTTAGGTCCCTGAGACCCAAAAAGATCTGCTTTGCATCTTCTAGAATGACTCTGCAAGGTCCTCACAAGCAGACTGGGTTTTCTTCAGAGACCACTTGGTATATGGAACACAAGCATGCTCATAAAAACAACACAGGTCATAAACAATGTAGCTTATTTATCTTTTCCTCTCTGAGTCCAAGGGATGCTGAAGGAAAAGTGGCAAATAAAACGAGGGCACTGGATCCCCAGAATTCCCTGCTCCATACTCCACCTCTGACTTACTCTGTTGCCTTCAAATAAATCATCTATTTTCTGGGTCAGAATGAAATTTGGGCAGTTTTTAATTCATAATTTCTCAGGGAAACAACTAGCAGGACCACACAGCTTCTTCAATCCCTCACTAACTTGTCTGTAGTCATCTGAATAGTTTCTGTTTTTCTCTTCTTCTTGTCCTCACTCTCTTACCACAAGGTGGGCTGAGGGGTGTGAGGAGAAGAAAAAAAGTCTCAGGGAGATTCGATGATATATTCTGTGTGTTCTTAGTCCTTCAGTTGTGTCCGACTCTTTGTGACCCCATGGACTGTAGCCTGCCAGACTCCTCTGTCCATGGGATTCTCCAGGCNACCTCCATACTGTTCTCCATAGTGGCTGTACCAATTTACATTCCCATCATTCACTTTTTTCTATTCTTATCTTGAACAACTACTATATTCCAGATATTCTGATGGATGCTGGGTATAGCAAGATGACTGTCCGCTAATGGTGGTGTGAATACCACACAGAACACAATTAGCATACAGAGGTAGCACCTGAATCATGAAGACTGGGACATAGCAGACCACCTGGGAGGATTGGTTATACAGTGTGAGCTGTAAAGTAATGAGTAAGGTATTTATTCATCCAGATGTTCATTCACTCAACCAGTGTATATTGACTGCCTGCTAGGTGTGAGGAGCTGGGATTTTAGCAGTGAACAATATGAACAACATTATAATTTGGCATGTGGAAATTTATTTTCAACCCTTGATCTGCTTTGAATTGCCTGATTACAGATGTGGTCTTTGTAGTCACATTTGTCTAAATCTCCCTAAATGTATGATGCCCAAGAGATTTTCATTCACCTTATATGAGCTGGCCTTTTACCTTAGGTGATAGACAAATCAGACACAGACTTTTAAAATTTTTCAATGTTTGGTGACGATGCCCTTTCCCATACTTTGCCCTACTGTCTCTACCCAGCTATGACTTTTCAATATTCTCCAAGATCATCCTCTTGCTGGGTGCTTTTGTATAAGACAAAAACCTACACAGTCATAGGCTGTGGTCCTTCCTCTTCCAAATTTCCAAAATTTTCAAGATTTTTGTGATACCATAATGTGATTGTAGTGATACACATCCTTACACATGTGTTCTAATCATGTGTGTGGCCTTCATTGTCTTTGATATCATCAGCTGCTATAGAGCAACCAGGTGAGGACTTCTGTTTAGCGCCTTTCTCATTGCCAGTGTAATATAGATCATACTCTCAAACATTGTTGACTTGCTCAGATTTGGAACACATGGCCGCAGCTATGTCAAAGGAATGTGTCTGTTCATTTTCACATTTCTCAGTAAATCTAAGCACAAGGTTATTTTTTCTTGCAATCAAACTACAAGACCGATTTCTTACCAGTTTTTGATAAATTCTTAGGCACTCTCTCAGCTCTCCTGCCAGCAACCATCTTGCCCTAGCAAACTAGAAAGCTTTACAAGATAATGAAAAGGGAGAGTGGCAGGCACAGACATTGCAGAGCAGAACTAATCATTGCCTTTAAGGATAACAACTACTTCCAGGATTCTTGGGCCCCATGGCAATACAAATTGCCATGAAATGCACAATTGTCAAGGTGGGACAATTCATTTTCCTGGCTTTTCAAGGGAAGTCTTCTTCACTTTGGACTTCTTTCTTCTGGTAAAATTCAGAGCATGCTTCTCAAATGTTGGTGTGCATCAGAATCATATGGGGCATTTGTTAAAAATGTAGATTTCTGGACCTCAGCAGACATCACGCGTTGTATTGTGGTTTTGCCTCAGGACAATTTTTAAAGAATGTAAGCATTTGAAATATATCATCATTTTTGTAACTCCATTTTTGTTTTCATTTATTTAAAAAATACACAGGAATCTTCAAAATATGGAAGGGGCCATACCTGCCACAATCTCTCGGAGGCACTGAAGTAGAGAAAGTGCCCTCAGTGAGTATCACCATCCTCCACCAGGCACTACCTCCAACTTTGTGTGCATGTGCAATAGTCTAGAGGGGAGCCAATTTTAATCATTTTGAGGCCTGCCAGGAATGACTTTGATGCTGGTTTGTATAGTTTAGAGCCTTTATGGTAACTTCAATCCAAGCACACAAACTCAGCTGTAAAACATCAAGGCCAAACAGAGAGCTCTCCCTCCCCTTCTGCTCCTTGCCCATCCATGGCCTCCAGCACTCCCTGCACCCTAGTACTGATGCCCCCCAATATCCCCAGACTGCAAGAGCCCCCTCAGTGGGTGTTACAAACAGGTCTTCCTTCCCACTGAACACCTGGCAGTTGTCCATTGAGCAGCCATTAGGTCTGCCCCCTCACCCATTTACATTCCCAGGGATTAAATGGCCACTAATTCCTCCACCAATTATGTTGTTGTTGTTGCTGCTGTTGCTGCTGCTGCTGCTGCTGAGTCGCTTCAGTCGTATCTGACTCTGTGCAACCCCACAGACGGCAGCCCACCAGGATCCTCCATCCCTGGGATTCTCCAGGCAAGAACACTGGAGTGGGTTGCCATTTCCTTCTCCAATGCATGAAAGTGAAAAGTGAAAGTGAAGTCACTCAGTCGTGTCCTACTCTTAGAGACCTCATGGACTGCAGCCTACCAGGCTCCTCCGTCCATGGGATTTTCCAGGCAAGAGTACTGGATTATGTTGCTACGTGGGGGAAACTGCTGCTCTGACCTCTCAAGGACTTCATGAGTGTTACTTTTTTACTGGTTATGCAAGTTTCGAGTCCCTGAGACAACCAAAGCTGGAGTGCACAAATTTCAGTGCTAAACACCAGGGCAAAGCTCACAACCCAGGCACTAGCTCCATCCATCTCTCTCATCCTCATGCTCCCAACTCCCCTCACATTCCGTTACTGATACCAACCAGTCCCCTGTCTTGTTGCTTCACACAGCTGGGGACCAGGAAGCAGGGAAGGAGCGATCAAAGAGGTTGTTTTTGAGCTGGGCTTTGAGAGATTGGCAGGATTTCTCCATGCAGAGATGGAGGTTAAGAACTTTCCAGAAAAAGGCAACACTAAGAAAAATCAGGAAGAGTAGAGAGGTTGAGCATGGCCAATGATGTCCAGGGAACTACTTAAGATTTGTTTATATCAGAGGTTCTCAAACTTCAAGGCCTTATTAGACTTGCCTGGTGTGTCATAATGCAGATGCCTGGGTCTCACTTCAGACTTGAAAAAATGGATAGAGACTTTATTTGGGGGGGCTCCAAAATCACTGCGGATAGTGGCTGCAGCCATAAAATTAAAAGACTCTTACTCCTTGGAAGAAAAGCTATGATAAACCTAGACAGTATATTAAAAAGCAGAGTCATTACTTTGCTGACAAAGGTCTGTCTAGTANAAAATGGATAGAGACTTTATTTGGGGGGGCTCCAAAATCACTGCGGATAGTGGCTGCAGCCATAAAATTAAAAGACTCTTACTCCTTGGAAGAAAAGCTATGATAAACCTAGACAGTATATTAAAAAGCAGAGTCATTACTTTGCTGACAAAGGTCTGTCTAGTAAAAGCTATGGTTTTTTCAGTAGTCATGTATGGATGTGAGAGTTGGACTATAAAGAAAGCTAAGCGCAGAAGAATTGATGCTTTTGAACTGTGGTGCTGGAGAAGACTCTTGAGAGTCCCTTGGACTGCAAGGAGATCCAACCAGTCCATCCTGAAGGAGATCAGTCCTGGGTTTTCACTGGAAGGACTGATGCTGAAGCTGAAACTCCAATACTTTGGCTGTCTGATGCGAAGAACTGACTCATTGGAAAAGACCATGATGCTGCGAAAGATTGAATGCAGGAAGAGAAGGGGATGACAGAGGATGAGATGGTTGGATGGCATCACTGACACAATGGACATGAGTTTGGGCAAGCTCCGGGAGTTGGTGATGGACAGGAAAGCCTGGCATGCTGCAGTCCATGGGGTCCCAGAGTCGGACATGACTGAGCGACTGAACTGAACTGTGGGGATGGGAGGGGGGCGCTTCTAGAATTTTCATTGTTTCACAAGCTTCTTTGGGTGATTTTAACACAAGTGATTCTCGAACATCTTTTCAGAAACACAAAGTTTTGGATTCTGGTTGCTCGTCCAGGTGTATTCAGCAAGCCAAAGCAGCAGAACAGCAGCTCTTCTGCCTTCCTACATGTCCCTGACTTCCCATGGCCACTGCCTTTTGTCCCTCTGTCAGTGGGACAGTAGGTAGTAGGTATAATTTGTGCACCTCCAAAGATAATGCTATCTTGCTGCTCAACAATATGAAAAAAAAAAAAAAAAACTAACTTATCCAGCTACTATGGAGAGAAGACATGGGAAGGAAGGAGGGAAAAAGTCAGAATTAATAACTGATATGGGCTTCCCAGGTGGTGCTAGTGGCAAAAGCCTGCATGCCAATGCAGGAGACACAGGAGACAGATGCTCAATCCCTGGGTTGGAAAGATCTCCTGGAGGAGGTCATGGCAACCCACTCCAGTATTCTTGCCTGGAGAATCCTATAGACAGAGGAGCCTGGTGGGCTATGGTCCATGAGGTCGCAAAGGGATGGACATGACTGAAGTGACTGAGCACTCGTGCAGCAGTCTCCCCAGGCTTTTTTGTTTCTTATTGGAGTATAGTTGCTTTACAATGTTGTATTAGTTTCTTCTGTACAGCAAAGTGAATCAGCTCTTTGTATACATATATCCCCAGGGTTTCTTAATGCATGTATCAGTCAGTCAAAGAGATGCCCTTTCAACTAATGAATGGGTGGGGATGGGGCCAGGGAGAAAATGGATATTTGGTGCTTACTCAGGCTTGGCACTCTCTGGTCTTTCTTTGGCGGGGGTGTGTGTGTTGATCATGTTTATTTAACATTCTCTGCAGAATTTATTACTTTTCCTTTCAATTTTACTGAGATGTAATTGGCATAAGGCACTGCATAAGTTTAAGGAGTACAGCATAGTGACATGACTTTCATATATTGTGAAGTGGTTACCACAGTAAATTCAGAGAACATCTATCATCTCATATAGATACAAAAAAAGGGAAAAAAAAAGATTTTATCCTTGTGATGAGAACTTTTTAGGATCTACTCTCTTAGCAGTTGTCACAAAATACCATACAGTGATGTTAATTACAGTCATCATGTTGTACATGACATCCCCAGGACTTGTTTATCTTATAACTGGAAATTTGTATCTTTGGACCACCTTCATCCAATTTCCCCACGTCCACACCCCCTGCCTCTGGTAACCACAAATCTAGTCTCTTTTTCTATGAGTTTTTTTTTTTTTTTAACAGATTCTACATTTAGTTGAGATCATACAGTAGTTGTCTTTCTCTGATTTATTTCACTCAGTTTAACACCCTCAGGGTCCCTGTTTGTTGTCTTTCTTATAAGAAGGTAGCAGACTGTTCCATACTAAGGATGATAAAAGTGGCAGAATAAAAGACAACTGCAAATTCATCCAGTGTGTTAGGTCCCTGAGACCCAAAAAGATCTGCTTTGCATCTTCTAGAATGACTCTGCAAGGTCCTCACAAGCAGACTGGGTTTTCTTCAGAGACCACTTGGTATATGGAACACAAGCATGCTCATAAAAACAACACAGGTCATAAACAATGTAGCTTATTTATCTTTTCCTCTCTGAGTCCAAGGGATGCTGAAGGAAAAGTGGCAAATAAAACGAGGGCACTGGATCCCCAGAATTCCCTGCTCCATACTCCACCTCTGACTTACTCTGTTGCCTTCAAATAAATCATCTATTTTCTGGGTCAGAATGAAATTTGGGCAGTTTTTAATTCATAATTTCTCAGGGAAACAACTAGCAGGACCACACAGCTTCTTCAATCCCTCACTAACTTGTCTGTAGTCATCTGAATAGTTTCTGTTTTTCTCTTCTTCTTGTCCTCACTCTCTTACCACAAGGTGGGCTGAGGGGTGTGAGGAGAAGAAAAAAAGTCTCAGGGAGATTCGATGATATATTCTGTGTGTTCTTAGTCCTTCAGTTGTGTCCGACTCTTTGTGACCCCATGGACTGTAGCCTGCCAGACTCCTCTGTCCATGGGATTCTCCAGGCAAGAATACTAGAGTGGGTTGCCATAACCTTCTCCAGGAGATCTTCCCAACCCAGGGATCAAACCCAGGTCTCCCGCATCACAGCCAGATTCTTTATTGTCGAGCCACCAGGGAAGCCCAGATGATATACTGGGTTGGCTAAAAATTTTGTGCAGGTTTTTCCATATGATGTTTTGGAAAACCTGTACAAACTTCTTTTTGGCCAATTCAATAAATTAAAAAAAAAATGTGATGCTCTCCCAGTAGACACCAGTACTCTCCATTGTTATATGAGGATATGAGGAAGGTAAGCCTCATTGGAGTAGAACATAGGATGGGTAATTTTGATTGAGGAATAGCATGAAGAACAAAGTTGGGAACAGAATGCCCTGGTCTATGCAAGGTCAGAAGGAACAGCACAACTGTGTGACTGACCACACACACCATACAAAGCAGCTCTCGAATCCATATCTTCTGACTCTTTGTTGTTGCTATTGTTCAGCTGTTCAGTCGTGTCTGACTCTTTGTGACCCATGGGGCTGCAAAGAGTAGGACACGACTGAGCAAACAACACTTTCACTTATTCACCATATGTCATACAGTGTATCCTGGTTAAGGATGGAGGGACTTGAGTATAAAGTGTCTCTGCATTACTATTAAGAGAAACACACTATGGAATAACTTCCTTGAGGATTCACTGGGTGATGCAAAGTTCTCTGTGCCTGCAAAAGTCTGGAGGCCTAGGCCAATGGGAACTTTGATGAAGTCAGTGAGAGGATTCTGGTTCCACCTATCCAAGCCTTCTTTAGTAATTAGTGCTGATTTTTTAATGAATGAGAAGGCCTATCATACTTTCTTTTCTTTCACTCTGGGTGATTCCTGACATGCCACATTTATTAAGAGCAGCTTTGAGATAATTTTGTTTCTCATCAAGCCTTTGTGATTACCTTACAATTTTATATGCACAGGTACTTCTAAAAATTCAAACATACAGGGAAAATCGAGAAAGAGAACAGAGGAAAAGCAAAATCCCATGATGGAAGAATGGAGAATAAGAAGGGGAGAAATACAATTACCTCTCGCACCAATTTTTTACTCTTAGATCATTTCTATTATCCTCTTTTAAACAGAGTCGGGTATACCTTGACAGCTAAGATAATGTAATTTTGCTGTCAGATCGCAAGTAAAAAGCAGAGTATTGCAGTAGGTCATAACTTCTGAGGCTCCTTCTGGGGTATTTTGGCTTCTGTGTTGTAGCTACAGGCCACCTCCTGGCCCAGGCTGTCTCCATGCTGAGCCGACCTACATGTAGGGCTCCAGTGACCACAGCAAGGGAGAGAACTTATTAATATTAATCAGTCAGCTCTCACATTAAGTTTCTAAACCTCAAGTTGCTCAGAAACTAGAGAACATTTGTATCAGATAGCTTTCTAGTCAACTGATTCTTGATGCCCAGGACAAGACTAAAGGCAGAAGCCAAGTACACATTTGTCAACCATGGCCTGTGGGCCATGGGCATTTGACATTTCCACCAAAATTATTTGTAGCCTATGAAGAGCACATTTAGAGGCCAGTCCATTGTCCATCAATAGTTGTTACTTTATGTAGAGGTTGAAGGCACTGATTTCAGTCAGTCAGTTCAGTCGCTCAATCGTGTTCGACTCTTTGTAACCTCATGAACCGCAGCACGCCAGGCCTCCCTGTCCATCACCAACTCTCGGAGTTCACCCAAACCCATGTCCATTGAGTCAGTGATGCCATCTAACCATCGCATCCTCTGTCATCCCCTTCTCCTCCTGCCTTCAATCTTTCCCAACATCAGGTCTTTTCAAGTGAGTCAGCTCTTCGCATCAGGTGGCCAAAATATTGGAGTTTCAGCTTTAGCATCATTTCTTTCAAAGAAATCCCAGGGTTGAGCTCCTTCAGAATGGACTGGTTGGATCTCCTTGCAGTCCAAGGGACTCTCAAGAGTCTTCTCCAACACCACAGTTCAAAAGCATCCATTCTTTGGCACTCAGCCTTCTTCACAGTCCAACTCTCAAATCCATACATGACCACTGGAAAAATCATAGCCTTGACTAGATGGACCTTTGTTGACAAAGTAATGTCTCTGCTTTTGAATATGCCATCTTGGTTGGTCATAGCTTTCCTTTCAAGGAGTGTTTTTAATTTCGTGGCTGCAATCACCATCTGTAGTGATTTTGGAGCCCCCAAAAATAAAGTCAGCCACTGTTTCCACTGTTTCCCCATCTATGTGCCATGAAGTGATGGGACCAGCTGCCAGATCTTCATTGTCTGAATGTTGGGGACTGTTAGAAAGATCTGGTCCTTTACTAAATGTGATGATGGCGACATTTTCTTTCAGTGCTTCTAATCTCTTTCTCTTATTGTCCCCCCTTCTTCAGGTACACTTCTCTCATTTGCTTGATTCACCATGAAAACCTGATCTTAATAAAGGATTGAACTCACAAGGAGTCATAAGTCACCTACTAACAGCTTAAAACCCATTTGCATTGTAAGTGGGGACAAGGTACCAAAGTGAGGGATTTCAGGACAATGGGAGGATGTCTCTGAATCCTCTGTGATTTTATGCTAAACTGTATGCATGCACGAGCTTCCCAGGTGTCACTAGTGGTAAAGAAATTGCCTGCCAATGCAGGAGATATAAGAGACGCAGGTTCTATTCTTCAGTTGGGAAGAACCCCTAGAGGAGGGCATGGCAACTCACTTCAGTATTCTTACCTCGATAATCCCATGGACAGAGAAGCCTGGTGGGCTATAGTCCATGGAATTGCAAAGAGTTGGTCATGACTGAAGTGACCCTAGCATGCACATACATGCATTTTTACTTCATCAGATTATTGAAACAATTCATGACTCAAAAAAGGTGCAGTCTTAAGGTAAAGAAATGAAATGCAAATAGTGGAAATTGAAACTGTAGTTCTATGACTATCAACCCCATGAGAACAGAGACCACAACTTTCTTGTTCCTGTTACCTACTGTATCCCCAGCATAGGGTATATAGTAGTCTCTCAATAAGCATTTGTTAAATTCATTCATTTATCCATTCAGGAGATATTTATTGTTAAGTGAATGGATGAAAGAGTAAAAGATACCAGCTGGCAGAAGGGAAAAGGTATTTTTTGGGCATTAGGCCCTTTCCATCACTCACATAGTTGATCATGTTTCTGTTTGAGTTACCCAAGATGGAGTCTCCATGGTATCTACTGATGTTCCTGATGAACATCCAGTACAAATGAGTCTGGGATGCAGAGAAGGAGCTCAGGCATCTGCCCTGTTGGGGTGACCTTTAGCATAGGGTAAGGAAACTCACTTCTCTCATTTGTCCACTTCCCATTCCCGCTTGAATCTTTGTCAGTCACCAAAATTATTACTAGGCAGCAGGTGGCATTGAAGGCTCAGTGTTTCGAAGCAAAGCACTCTCATCCCCAGCAGATATGGGCTCTCAGACAAAATCATGCATGGGCATGGATGCAGAATGACAGTTCAGTTCAGTTCAGTTCAGTCGCTCAGTCATGTCCGACTCTTTGCGACCCCGTGAATCGCAGCACGCCAGGCCTCCCTGTCCATCACCATCTCCCGGAGTTCACTCAGACTCACGTCCATCGAGTCTGTGATGCCATCCAGCCATCTCATCCTCGGTCGTCCCCTTCTCCTCCTGCCCCCAATCCCTCCCAGCATCAGAGTCTTTTCCAATGAGTCAACTCTTC
>SJYX01015149.1:107411-153952 GCA_006410675.1 Oreotragus oreotragus | reverse complement strand
AAAAAAAAAAAGAAAAAGAAAGAAAGAAAAATAAAGTGTATGTGTGTGTTGGGGAGGTGGTGATCAGGGGATCTGACCTGAAGAAAACAGAATAAGTCACTTAGTCTCTGGAACCAAAGACTCCTTAGAAGATCCCTCTGGTTGGAACCCAAGGGAGAGTCAGTGAGTCAGTGAACCAAGTGGAGAGGCAAAGCTGGGGGGAGTCTGACATTGGGTGGGGTGGAGTGGAGGGTGTACACCAGGGCCTGGGGGCTTGGGTTCATGCAGGAAAGGAGGTGTGTGGTATCATTATCACTTTGGATTGGATCAGACAGACTTGCGGGTGCTCTTATGAAAGGTGTGCCCTTGGGCCACTCACTTTAGCTCTGTGCCTCGGTTCCTCACCTATAAAATTGAATCGATAATAGTACCTACCTCAGGTAGTTGTAGGGATTTAATGAGAAAATATACATGAAAAGTGCTTTGTATAGTGTCTGGCACATTATAAGTGCTCAGTAAGTGGTAGTTTTATTATTTATTTATTTTTAAAAATATGCCTGGAGTCTTAGTTGCAGCACACTTCTCTCTAGTTGTGGTGTGTGGGCCTAGTTGCCCCATGGAATGTGTGATCTTAGTTTCCTGACAGGGATCAAACCTGCATCCCCTGCATTGCAAGGCAGATTCTCAACCATTGAACCACCAGGCAAGTCCCCAGTAGTTTTACTGATTGCTGTTGTTGTTTAGCTGCTAAAGTCTTTACTTGCCACCCCAAGAACTATAGCCTCCTAGGCTCCTCTGTCCATGGAATTTCCCAGGCAAGAGTACTGGAATGGGTTGCCATTTCCTTCATGGGATCTTCCCAGGCCAAGGATTGAACCCACATCTCTTGCATCAGCAGGCGGGTTCTTTACCACTGAGCCACCAGGGAAGTGCTATGATACTAGATAGAAAGTGCCTGGGATTTAACAAAGGCTTGTGTCTACACCATATTCACTGTATTCTTATCTCTGATTTCTCTAAGCCTTAGGGAAATGAGAAAGACTTCATCTTGAGACTAGAGGTGGAGGCCAGGCCCCAGGCATGTCCATGTAAGGTAAGGCAATTAACCCCAGGTGCTGTGCTAAGCCAAGTAGACAGCAACATGAGGATTCAGCATGGGGATGTGGGAAGTCACAAAAGCAGACCTCATCTTTAAAAATTATTTTTCTAAAGTCAGGCTCTAAACTTTGTCATCCAGCTTCTAGAGATATGACTTGTTGACATGCTTCCCCTCCTTGTGGGAACATAGTCCCTGTTAGCACAGGGAGGACTTCCTTCCCATGTGAAGATATTTCCATGGGGAATATGGATGAGAGGTAGAAAGGAGTGAGGCAAGCTTCTACACTCTTTACAGCACTGCCCCCACCCCCCAGTCAACACCAAGCCAATCCTTGCTGGTATGCCTGCTATTGGGCTTCCCAGGTTGCACTAGTGGCAAAGAATGTACCTGCCAAAGTAGGGGATATAAGAGATGTGGGTTTGATCCCTGGGTCAGGAATATCGCAACCTGCTCCAGTGTTCTTGCCTGGAGAATCCCATGGACAGAGGAGCCTGGTGGGCTACAATCCACAGGGTTGCAAAGGGTCAGACACAATTGAGGCGACTTAGCACACACAGCACATGCCAGCTATTTCTCTGCCAGTGTGAAGTGAAAGCCACTCGGTTGTGTCTGACACTTTGCAACCCCATGGACTATAGAGTCCATGGAATTCTCTAGGCCAGAATACTGGAGTGGGTAGCCTTTCCCTTCTCCAGGAGACCTTCCCAACCCAGGGACTGAACCCAAGTCTCCCATACTGCAGGTGGATTCTTTACCAGCTGAGCCACACGGGAAGCCCCCAGGGACTGAGATCTAAAAGCTGTCCCCACTATTCTGTCTTTCCAGATTTGACCTCCAATGCTCAACTCAATGTGTACTTCCTCAATCAGCCTCACAACAACCCAATCAAATAGGTACTGGTTGGGAGGTAGCCAGAAAAACAGAAATCACTTTAAGCCTTTCAAACATAGGAGATTTAATACAGATTAGTCACAGGGGATGGAAGAGTCGAGAACCAAACAGGAGGCACTGAGGCAACTCAGGATTAGCAACAACAGGAAGCCCCTCTTATCCCTGGAGTTAGAGGGACAGCATGAAGACATGGTGAGTGGTGTTGCCAGAGCTCAGAGACTGGGTCTATCTGGTGGGAACTAGAGCCAAGATGGGGCTGCCTTGCAGAAGCTGGTGCCAAGGATAGGGAGATGCTTGGTGGTAGCTGGAGCTACCACAGGTGAGCCCTGTAGGAAACACAGCTGCTGCTGGAAGTGCCACAAAAAGTAAGGTTGGACATGGGGAAGAAATATCCTAGCTTCTCTCTTCTTCCTACCTTCTGGTTGGTCAATCCCACACAGAAGCAAATGGCAAAGGACCAATGCAGGAAATGAACAGGGAGTGGATCTGAGGATAGCAGCAGATGAAAAGCCTAATTATCCACCCCCATTTTACAGAGGAGTCAAATGAGGCAAAAAGAGATTCAGTTACCCCAACTACACTAAGTGGCAAGAGTCCAGGTTTCAAATCAGGCAGGCTGACTACTCCTGAGTCCATGCTCTCTGCAATCACTACAATTATATGCTCAGGGTAATAGCACTATTGTTATTTAACTCATTAGACTTTTCCCTCTGGATTTAAAGCTCCCCAAAAGCAGCGGCAGCAGCAGCAACAGTAGCAGCAAAGACATCTACTGTATCTTTATATTTATATCATTTATAGCACATAGCCTTCAGTGAAATGGGATGATCAGCAGGTTTTCATAGGTTTGGGTGCTGGTGGGGTACTGTGAAAATGTCCTCTGCCACTACGAATATTTTCTTGTTAATTAAATGTAGCCATTTCTGATAAGATTCCAGACAATGGAGGAGAAAAATTGTATCTTGATTGCTTGAGGTCATCTCAAAGGGAACAGACAGTTATAAAAATTTGACTCCAATGTTACAAAATTTCTACAAATTGGATTCCCAGCTTCTTCACCTGGGAAGAGGATATACCATCCCTTAGGTGACTTGGCTGGCAGTGTTGCTGTTTTATTTGGTTTTCTTAACAGTTCTTGGATACTAAGCATACACAGTTATGTTGATGAAGTGTCATTTCTCATTGTGTCCATCATGACCACCCTTGTCTAAGCCACCAACAGCTCTTATGTGGTCAATGCAATGGTCTCATAATTTGTCTGTCGCTGTACCATTCCATCTCTTCTCAATCAGCCACAGCAATCTTATTAAAATGCCAGTTAGATCACAATGTTGTTGTTCAGTCACTAAGTTGTGTCTGACTTTTTGTGACCCCATAGGCTGCAGGATGCCAGGTTTCCTTGTCCTTCACTATCTCTCAGAGCTTGCTCAAATTCATGTTCATTGAGTTGGTGATGCCATCCAACCATCTCATCCTCTGTTGCCCACTTCTCCTCCTGCCCTCAATCTTTCCCAGCATCAGGGTCTTTTCCAATGAGTCAGCTCTTCACATCAGGTGGCCAAAGTACTGGAGCCTTAGCATCAGTCCTTCCAATGAATTTTCAGGACTGATTTCCTTTAGGATTGATTGGTTTGATCTCCTTGCAGTCCAAGGGAGTTTCAAGCAACTTCTCCAGCACCACAATTCAAAAGTATCAGTTCTTCAGCACTCAGCCTTCTTTATGGTCCAGCTCCCATCATGTACCTCCTCTGTTTAAAAGCCTCCCACAGCTCCCCATTTCACTCAGAGAAGAATCCAAAGTCTTCTCAAAGGTTGATCAGGCCCTACCTGATCTGTCCTTCACCTCCATGACCTCATCTCCAACTTGTCTCCCCTTTGTGTACTCCACTCCCGTCACATTGGCCTTCCCAAGGCTGAAATCAAGGTGTCAGCATAGCTCAGCTGTTATCTGGAGACTCTGGAGACGAATCTGTCTCAAGTTCATTTATGTTGTTGGCAGAATTTATTTCCTTGTGGTATGAGAACTGTGGTCCCCTTTTCCATGCAGGCTGTCAAGTGGGGGTCATACTCATCTCCTAAAAACTGCCCATATTTTTTACTACATGGTTCCCTCCATCTTCAAGCCAGCAATAACACACCAAATCCTCCATGTGCTTCAAACCTCTGACATTCTTTCCTGCTTTTAAAAGACTCATGAGATTAGATTAGGCCCACCTGGATACTCTTCCTGTGTGGTAACCTTAATTATATCTACAAAACCCTTTTTGCCATGTAATGCAATGTAATCACAGGTGTGCCATCTCATCATAGTCGTGGTCCTAATGATTAGGGTGGGAAATCTTGAGGCAGCATTTTAGCCTTGTGCGCCCCCCACCCCACAATAATCAGCTGTTTGAGAAACTAACCAATCAGAATATATGCCAACAATAGCCCCGGAGCAGGGGCGTGGAGAATACCTGCGGCTCCAGGTGTTACCCTTTACTTGCAAGATTGAGGAGTGGCCTGGAGGCATCCCAGAGACAATAGCCGGAGCTGTAACTATTTACCAACTGGTATGAAAATTCTTATATATTTTAACAAGTGGGGATAGCATATCCGTGCCTAGCAGTTTTTTATCTGCTCCATAGTGTGTGAAGTGTTGCCTTCTTTTCTGAGCTCAGAGAGTCTGAGGTTGGTCTCGGATGATCAGGGGAAGGTGGGGACACTGCCTGCCTTCCTGCATACTTCCATGGTGTGCAGTGGCCCCTTCCAGCCTTGCCTGCTGTTTCTGTGCCACCACATTTGTTTTTCTGTTTTTTTTTTTTTTTTTTTTTTTGAATTATGTTTTTTTTTTCATTGCTTTTTTTTTTTGTTGTAGTGGTTTTTCATTCTTTGTGTCTCCATGNTGCTGTTTCTGTGCCACCACCTTTGTTTTTTGTTTTTTTTTTTTTTTTTCTGATGAATGTCTCTATTTGCATGGCTCTATTATGCAGTGGGAGAGTTCATCCATCATCTGAGCCTCCAAGCACTGCCACTCCAAGGCAGATAACCAATCCCGTGTGTATGGCCTCTCCCCAGCAGATGTGGCTCAGTGAGGCAAGTGCTGTGGACGCTCTCACCATTAGCCTGCACACTTCACAGCAGCCAGAGAAATCCAGGCTTCTTATTAACTTGCCAAGCGAAGCTTGATCACAGCTCATCATGAGCCTCATGCTCTGTGAGGACCCAACTCAGGCAACAGACATGACCCCTGTGGGTGAGTTGGGGTAGGAAGAGGGCCTAAGTTAAATGACTTTGGTGGCACTGGTCTGTTTCTCCCACCTAATATTTGTATATGGGTGAATTTGATGAAAAAGTTATCAAGGACATCTTCACTTGATGGAATCGTGAGCATACACATCAGCACAGCAGTGACAAGGTGGGTGTGTTGAAGGAAGTGTCACAGAGGAAAATGAGCGGCTCGAGGAGAGATAAGAATAAACGGAGGAAAGTAAATCAGTGCTGATTGCAAACAACACTAATAATAATAATAATATACAACATGGCCAGCTTCACTTACTGATGTTGGCTGAGACCACAGAGCACAGCTGTGGTGTGCTGTGGTGCTCATACATCACAGATTCACAGTGAATCTGTGTCAACAACTGACTGTCTAATTAGACTAAGTCAGCCTATGCTTCTTTGTTTTTTTTTGTTTTTTTTTTTTTTTCCGGCTGTGCTGAGTCTTCATTGCTGCAAGCAGGCTTCTTTCTCTAGTTGTGGCAAGTGGGGGCTACTCTTCGTTGCAGTGTACGGACTTATTGCGGTGGCTTCTCTTGTGGAGCACAGGCTCTAGGGTGCATGGGCTTCAGTAGCTGTGACTCACCAGCTCTAGGGCATAAGCTCAGTAGTTGTGGTGCGTGGGCTTAGTTGCCTCGCGGCATGTGGGAGCTTCCTGAACCAGGGATTGAACCCATGTCCCCTGTATTGGTAGATGGATTCTTAACCGCTGGACAACCAGGAAAGCCCTGTGGCACCTTTTGAAGCAGGAGAGATTCGTCTTCAGTGGTTTCCTTTCTTGTAAACCTTTCCCCCGTGTCTAGGCCTTTCTAAAGACTGCATTCACTGCTGAAGTAGAGATGTGGCAAGTGGAATCAAATCTACTTGCTGATCTTTACCATGTAAACAGAACCAAGTATCTTTGGAATCAGATCCCATTGGAGCCAGTTCCAAATGGTAAAGACACATTTACAGAGGATCTCAAAGCAGCAGGTAGTATTCAGGATGGTTGACTATGACTTTAGATGTGTGAGATGGTATAGTCCCTATCAAGGACATCTCCCTGCAAGGCCCACCCCCAGCTTTCTCTCAAGCTGAGGCATCTTCTCCAGGTGGAGCAGTAGGCGGCTTTGAAACACAGCTGACTACCAGCAGGTGCTGACAAGAGAGCTGAAGTTGAACATTACTACCCGTTCTAGCAAAATGTCACCAAACTCGGTGGAAAACATCACAGCCCTGCATTAGGTGACAAGAAAATATCTCCCTTTTTCTCTGCCATTAGGAGCAATCAGCTGCAAGGCGCCCAGGGAGAAAATGACAAATGCCTCAGCACAAATATTGCCATCTTTGGTAAGGGTAGGGGGTTTGAACAATAGGCATAGTGGTGGACAAATGAACCCTTGAGATTCTATATGCCTTTCTCCCTTATATAGACAGGTTAGGAGTGAGCATAGAATGTTTCAGACTTGTTGGTCTAGTTGGGTTTGGAGGGGAGAGAGAGAGAAAACAAACTATATTTCATTTCAAAAGCAAGAGATGGAGAGAATTTCAAGCTAGAAAGGACCTTGAGAGCTGTTCATCTGTAGACACTCAGACTCCTAGAATATCAGAGCTGGCAGGGATATTAAAGACCATTGAGTCAGACATGCAAATGGCCAACAGGTACATAAAAAGTTGGTCAACATCATTCTTCATCAGGGAAGTATAAATCAAGACCAACAGTGAGATATCACCTCATACCAGTTAGGATGGCTATTATAAAAATAAAAATAACAAGTAGTGGTGAGGGAATGGAGAAAAGGGAACCTTGGTGTTCAGTTTATGGGAATGTAAATTGTTATAGCCACTATGGAAAACAGCATGGAGTTCCCTCAAAAAGTTAGAAGTAGAAGTACCATATGATCTGGAAATTGTACTTCTGTGTATTTATCTGAAGGAAGTGAAATCACTATCTTGAAGGGATATCTGCACCTCCGTGTTCACTGCAACACTATTCACTATAGCCAAGCTATGGAAACAACCTAACTGTCCATTGATGATGTTGTTGTTTAGTTGCTAAGTCATATCTGACTCTTTTGTGACCCCATGGACTGTAGCCCACCAAGCTCCTCTGTCCATGGGATTTCCCAGGCAAGAATACTGGAGTGGGTTGCCATTTCCTTCTCCAGGGGGCCTTCCTGACCATGGGGATCAAACCCACATCTCCTGTACTGGCAGGTATATTCTTTATCATCCATTGATATGTGGATGAATAAAGAAAATGTGGTATTTATGTATACAACTAAACATCCAAATTCACTGATATCTAATTAAACAGGACCTCAAGTAGCCAGAATTTCTTTGCTAACACTTGCATTTTTAGAAATCATAAGAAAATAAGCTAAGGTTAGATATTTATTTTGACATCAAAAACCAAGACAGGGCTTACACTGATCCCATATCCTATACCTTCATCATTTTTAGTTTAGAGTAATAAACGCTACTGATCCAAATGATAATATGATGGTCAAAAAAAGATTCAGCCATAGAACTCTATTTCAGAGTATCTTACAGCAGACTGTAGTCACTCATATATTTTTGATAAAAAAAAAATACCACCCTCTCAGAAAGTTGTCCTTGGCAATAAATAGATTGTGCAGTTTTGGGAGAAAGATGTCTACAATGAAGATGGAGATAAGGCCCTCCCTCTTGCCTGAGAAATGAATCAGTTCAATCAACCCTAGAGATTAGTGAGGGGACATGTTGTAGCCAAACTGCTTGTACCTCCTGAACTCTTCTTACCAAGGCAAGAAAATGGATTCAGAGATTTAAACATAATTTTAGCAAGTAACCAGAAACTCTTATTCACTAGAACATCTTCTAGATTACTAAGATTCAAAGGACTAACAGTCCAAACTGAGTTGCCTTAGAAAGAAATAATTCAATCTAATAACTAGAAAAGCTACTGTAAAATAACTAAGGCAGATGGACTATTTCCTTGAGTTTCCAATTGGCTCCAGCCCACTGTGACCACTCCTGAAACCAAGGTACCCACCCCCCTACCTGTTGCCTTGCAGAGCAAAGTGACTTACAGCAATAAGCTGGTAGGAGTTGTTCATCATGGCGATCAGCATGTTCAGCAGCACTACCAGGGAGATGACATTGTATGTCCCAAACATGGTTGCTCCCACAAACTCTGTGAACTCATGTCTGGCTTTCACATTGGTGACATAGAGATTTAAAAGGCCAAATACAGACCAGAAGAGGGACTGAAGGGTTTCAAAGAGCCTAAAAGAGATCAAAGAGAAGATTAGTTCTCGAGGAGGAGCAAGAAAAAAACAAAAATGTGCTTAATTAATTAATTAATAAGGGGGTTCATCCTAGCAGGTAGACTGATGGTCTCATGTATTTTGGTCTCTTCTTCAGCACAATCCACCCACGTTTGTTTGTTCCCACTCGTATATCTTATGCCTTGCCCTTCCACCTGGAATATCATCT
Organism: Oreotragus oreotragus; assembly: GCA_006410675.1. Taxonomy (NCBI): domain Eukaryota; kingdom Metazoa; phylum Chordata; class Mammalia; order Artiodactyla; family Bovidae; genus Oreotragus; species Oreotragus oreotragus. The sequence goes on along the minus strand of SJYX01015149.1, from coordinate 145,269 downwards.
CCTTCTTCTCAATCTACATAGAACCTTTAATTTTCTGACTTATTTCAAGTACTACTTCCTCCACCAAACTTTCTCCTTTATCTTCAGACCATGTGACTTACCACCTTTCTAATTACATAGAGGCAGGAGTGCAATGGCTAAGAATATGGTACTTGGGTTACACTTCCCTGGGTTAAAAACAGCTCTGACATTTGCCAGCTAAGTGAACATGAGCAACTTAAACCATTTCTGACACTTCTTTTGTGGTTCCCACAGGGCCCAGAATGGTGCTAAGCTCAGTAGAGTAGCTTAAAGATTCTTGAATGAAAATTTATATGAATTGTTTTTAATGATATATTAGCTAACAATTATTGAGAATTTACTATAAAAGCATTTCTATTTTGTTAGTTGCTCAGTTGTATCTGACTCTTTGCAACCCCATGGACTGTAGCCTACCAGGCTCCTCTGTTCATGGAATTCTTCAGGCAAGAATACTGGAATGTGTAGCCATTCCATTCTCCAGGGGGTCTTCTTGACCCAGGTATCAAACTGGGGTCTCCTGCATTGCAGGCAGATTCTTTACCATCTGGTCCACCAGGAAAGACCCCTAAAAGCATACTAGACATTTTACATATATTAGCATTATGATTCCTATAAGACTGATATTGTTACTGCTGAGGAAAGAGAGGTTCAGAGACTGAATAATTTGACCAAGCTATAGGTGCTGAGCCAGAATTCAAATCCAGGTACTTCTGACCTCCCCAAACCACTGCATTATTCTATATTGGATAGCTTCATAAATTACTGTTTCTTCTCATTGTCTCCACATCTAAATATTAATATGTAACTTTTGCAAGGATATGTTTTGGGACTCCAGGTTTTCTTTTGCATCATGTTCAAAAATTTGTGCATATAGCAATACAAAGTAGCCAGTTCCCAGGCGGGCACTAACCAATCATTTCTCCAGCACATGAAAGAGGCAGAGAAGTCAAGAAATATGACTTTGAGGATGAATGTAACTTTTCAATTCTTGAAAGGCTCAAAATGTGTTGTTTGTATAGCCCAGTGTATTTTGAGCAGCTTAGAGACAGGTTCTTGGTTTCATTTGGGGGTTATACATGGGCAATGTCTTAAAGATTTCCTCTGTCTGGGAGTGCTCTTCCCCCCATCTCTGCATGGCTGTCTCCTTGTCATCACTGAGGTCTCAGCTCAGTCGTCACTTCCTTAGACTCCCTGATGTCACTCTACTTAAAGTAGGCCCACAAGTTACTCTCTCCTGTTGTCTTGTTTCAGGTTTTTGGTAGTATTTAAAACTCTCTAAAATTATGTTATTAAGTAAATTCTGTTTTTATGTTGATTTTCTATTCATTTCCACTAGAAAGTAAGCTCTATGAGAAAAAAGACAGGCATACAGCTACTATGTACCTGACATATAATAGGCTTCCCATGTGGTGCTATTGGTAAGGAACCTGCCTGTCAATGCAGGGGATGTAAAAGATGTGGGTTTAATCCCTGGGTCGAGAAGATCCCCTAGAGTAGGGCATGGCAACCTACTCCAATATTCTTGCTGAGAAAATCCCATGGACAGAGGAGCCTGGCAAGCTACAGTCCATGGGATTGCAAAGAGTCAAACATGACTCAAGCTACTGAGCAGCACTGTATTTGTTGAACACATGATTGAAGACAGATTAATAATACAACTACTGTTACAACTAGATTAAGGTTTAGAAGACTCCAAATCTATTGATAATTGCATGTTCAGTAGGCGAGGGTTTCAGTCGCTCCCAATTAAGTAAAACTACTTCGAACACGAGACGTGACCGGTGATTCTCAGGTGACCTCCTTTGGGACATGCATGTGGCCCTTTGTCATCTGTTAAATGGCTCTTTTTTAATCATAGTGGATAGCTCCCACTGTACTTTCAGCATCATATTACTTGAGAGCTAGCCAAGAAGGAAGAAATCTTTTTTTTGTTTGATGAAAGTAAGTGCCAGATGGAGAAACATTTGAAAATCAACAGTAAGATGAGAGTCTGGACTTCAGGGTTCAGAGAACAAGAACTAGAATATGGCAAGTCAGACCTATTACAGGATCTGAATTTTCAGGAGACTCTACATGTCAGGGCCAGGCAATACAATGTATCACATAGCCAGACAGAGTGTCAGAAAAGGAAAAGACACGGAGTGCAGGAATCTGGTTCTGCTATGAAGGCCTATCTAGGACCTAGCAGTGTCCCTTAGAAGTCAGGGCAGGCAGGAGGCCAGCAATGGCATAAGAAGCTAGCCCAGCAGCTGGATAACAAAAGCCAGGGAATATAGGGCTTAGAAAAACAGGAACAGCTGCACCAAATAGAAATGACACTGAAGAACCAGAATCTCTGGAAGTTGAGTGTTCTTGAATATAGAAAGCATCCACAAAGTATTTGTTGATTGCATGACTGATAACAAGGCCACAAGCCAGGGCAAATATGTCATCAGTATGCTGGCAAAGTCTTAATTCATTGGTTGCTTCTCCAAAATGGATGATGTTACTCTCCTCCACCCCCAGCCCCATAACAATTAAAATTGTGATGGTTAATGCTTAAGTGGAAAGTTTACTACTAGCCATTCCAATGACGATACAAAGATTCCTAAAAGTGAAAGTCCAGGCATTTAAAATCTGTCCTAAATTGTGGTGATATTCTAGTCAGGGAGACCCTAGAGGTATGATTGTATAACAGATAAGAAAAGGGGACAAGATGTTCCTCAGATTTTGGTCGTTGTTAGTGAAGGTGCCCTTGATATGGGGCACAAAATGTCATGATACAATCTGGCCATTAGGAGAATATATCTTATTGAAAGGCATGCCCAGGTAAAATGGGTGATTGACATTTCGGGTAGAAAAGAACATTCTGGTGAGAGATCTATAGGAAGCTCCATGGCTTCTAGACTCAATTGAATTCATGACCTAGGGGACCATTACATGGTGGTCAGGTCCATAACACAATCATCACAGGGATGGAAAGACTTGCTGACCAAACCCCAGAATCCTAAATGCCAAAGGAATACTATTTTGATATTAACAGAGAAAACAGTGAGTCCATTTTCATTTAGCAGAGAGTCAACAAGTATATAGAACTTGCTGACTCAACAAGGGGCACAAAGTGAAGATACAGAGATTCAAGAAAACTTTATATTAACTGCTTGCAAGACAAATCCCTACCAGCTAGTTAAGAGGGGATTTGTGCATGTTGGGAGCCATCCATAAATATTACTAGATCATGAAGCAAAGAGAGACTTGGTAGAATAGAGATAAGAACTATGGTCCTCATGACAGTTGCTGAAAGTCTCATCTTTGAGATGAGTTCATCTTTCTAAAGGCAGAAGGAGTGTAAAGATTGACCCCTCTGCATTTCACTCTGACCAGTGAAGAAGTGGAGGATGTATTGGAAAAGAAAGGCTCCTTGGGAAAAAGCAGTGCCAAATTGTGCTGATAACCCACAGGGAGCAAAGGCATAGTCATCTCTTGGTCATCCCTACCCATTTTGCAGTTCACTGGACTTGGCAATTTCTTATTTCAACCTGCCTTTGACAAGTTTCTGACTCTGGTTGGAATGCTCCCACCATGCTCCCAACCTGTAGCCTCCACTTCCATCCTGTCTTCTTCTCTACCCAACTCTTGTTTGACCTGCCAGCTTCAGCTAAAGCCCCAGCTCTTCTAGAGGCCTCCCCTGATTCCTTTCCTACAAGGTAGGGTCAGATGCTCCTCTTTTGTTCTCCCATAGCTGCCTAGCCTTACTACATAGATGCACATATCACACTGTAGAGACAGGAGAGGGGAGTGGCTGAGAGCAAACTTTAAACTTCTGTACATATTAATTGGGCTTCCCTGGTGACTCAGTGGCAAAGAACCCACCTATCCATACAGAAGATGTGGGCTTCAATCCCTAGGTTGGGAAGATTCCCTGAAGAAGGAAATGGCAACCCCCTCCAGTATTCTTGCCTGGAAACTCCCATGGACAGAGGAGCCTGATGGGCTACAGTCCATGGGGGTTGCAAGAGAATTGGACACAACTTAGCCACTAAACAAACATATTAACTATAAATTTTGGTAAAGTCACATGACAAACTTATTAACTATAAAATTTGATAAAGTCACATGGCTTCTTTAAATTTCAAGTTTCCTCATCTTTAAAATGGCCATTGGTAGGATAAGTACTAACTGCTAACATTTATTGTGCTTTGTGTGCCAGGCACTGTGCTAAAGGCTTCTCAGGCATTGTAATATTTGATTCTCAAAATAACTCTATGAAGTAGCTACTATTCTTTTTTCTCAGATAAGAAATTGAGGCACAAAGTGGTCACACAGGCAGAAAGTGGCAGAGGTAGTATTTGTACCCAGCTCTTTTGACTCTGGAGTCAAAACATTTAACCACCTTTTTCTATCATGTAAGGTTCTGTGTGTAATGCACTTGGCACAGTGCTTGGCATAGCCAAAGCATTAAAAATGCAGCTATTCTAATTGTTTGTGTTCTCTGTTAGACTATGTGCCTCTGGATGATAAGGATGCATTTACTCCGTATCCTCATTGCCTGGCAGGTAGGAGTTGCTGAATAAATGTTAGGTAAATCTATAAAAGATTATAGAAGCACATAAGTAAGGAAAGTATGAATGAGTGGTGCGCCATCTTGTGATAACAGTAGAAAGGTTATGAATTGAATTTAGGAGAAAAAGTTGAAGATACTCAATAAGGACCTTTAAAACCTTCTCGGAACAACAACAACAACAACAAAAAGAGCCTTTGATGGGGACTGAGTTTGTATCCAAATAAATAAGGAGGGAATATATGGGCTGAATTTGGAAAGAAATCACCACTGATTAAGTAGGAACAGCTACAAATGAATGATGATGATCCACAAGGAGGTCCTAAGTGGCCTGCTAGGTCATGGTTCTGGCCTCTTTAGCTTGACGTGTATCCATGATTACTGCAACTTTATACAACTAATTTTACATAACTTTACAAACTCAGTCTTACACCCACACCCTTGGATAAAAGCACGGTTGGAACATATATGCCTGGCTTAAAGTTCTGATTCCACCACTATGACTGGGCACAGTCTGATTAACTTCCTTGTACCCTAATTTCTTGATCTATAAAATGGATAATAATAGTAGTGCCTACCTCATAGCACTATGAAGGTTGTGAGGATTAAATGAATTAATTCATATCAAGCTCATTTTGTAATAGTGCCTGGACCCGGCATTCAGTAAACATGCTATTTTTAAGACTATTATCAACCTTCCACCTAAAAACAACCTTGTTGTTTCATGTTTCTTTATTGTCTTCATAGATTATCATTCATTTTCACATCTAGTTACAACTATGTTAGTTGCAATCATAGTGGACATAATTTTTATGTCTTTAAAAACGACACATTTCATAAATGTAATTTTAAGAGCCACCCAATATTCTACTCAGCAAATACAAGCCTGAATGACAGTTTTATCAATGCTTTGTATGAAAATAGGTGGCAAGCTTCTTAGATCTTCAGAAGATACAAGATTGGGAAGAATAGCTAATTGGATGACAGAAATAAGATTCAGAAAGATTACAGTGGCTTGGAGCAAGGGGCTGGAACTAACAGGATGAAGTTTAATAGGGATCAAGGGGCTGGAACTAACAAGATGAAGTTTAATAGGGATCAATGTAGAGGTTTGTTCTCTGGCCAAGTGCCCACGTACAGGATAAGGGAGGAGAAAGGCCAAGGGTTGTCGCTGACAGCAAGTTCAAAGTGGATCAGCAGAGTGACAGAACTGGCCAGATACTTCAGCCATGCGAGGGAGGGCATAAGGAAAAGTGAATCTTCTAGGATTAAAGATAGTGTTGCTACTAGAATTCATTCTTTCACTCAGTTGTTCAATGGGCATGTTGAACTTCTTTATGTTGTAGGTCCATCTGTGGTAGGAGAAAGACCTGAAAAGTGGGAGTCTCAGTCTGGTGGGTGAGAGAGGCAACAAACAACTAAAATATAGTATTTATTACATCATTATTATTCAGTTCAGTTCAGTTGCTCAGTCGTGTCTGACTGTTTGCTACCCCATGAACCACCACACGCCAGGCCTCCCTGTCCATCACCAACTCCCGGAGTCCACCCAAACTCATGTCCATCAAGTTGGTGATGCCATCCAACCATCTCATCCTCTGTTGTCCCCTTCTCCTCCTGCCCTCAATCTTTCCCAGCATCAGGGTCTTTTCAAATGAGTCAACTCTTCACATCAGGTGGCCAAAGTATTGGAGTTTCAGCTTCAACATCAGTCCTTCCAATGAACACCCAGGACTCATCTCCTTTAGGATAGACTGGTTGGATCTCTTTGCAGTCCAAGGGACTCTCAAGAGTCTTCTCCAACACCACAGTTCAAAAGCATCAATTCTTCGACACTCAGCTTTCTTTATAGTCCAACTCTCACATCCATACATGACCACTGGAAAAATTATTATTACTATTACCTTTATTATTATAAGTTACCTTTTAAAATGGAGATGACCTTAGAATGCCATGGGAAACACAGAAGGAGCCTGTAACTGAGAGTGGGGTCAAAATGGGTAAGAACAGGCTTAAAAGAGCAGGTCAGGCTTTGACAGACACTTGAAGGGGCAGGGAGAGTTTATTATTACTAATACCTTTATTATTATAAGTTACCTTTTAAAATGGAGATGACCTTAGAATGCCATGGGAAACACAGAAGGAGCCTGTAACTGAGAGTGGGGTCAAAATGGGTAAGAACAGGCTTAAAAGAGCAGGTCAGGCTTTGACAGACACTTGAAGGGGCAGGGAGAGTTGTCCAGGCTGGCCAGGCAGGGATGGACATTCCAGGCAAAGAGGATGGTGTGCAAAGTACAAAGGACTGTAGGACCAAGATGCTCTCCTGAAGTCGGGAAGAGCAAGATGTTGACTATGGAGGAGAGGAATGAAAGGCTGGAGAGGTGGGATCCAGATTCCAGGGCCCTGTGCATTATAGGAAAGAGGTGAATTTTACACTGGAGAGGATACTGATACCAGGCGGGCAAGAGACCAGAGGGTGATGAGATAAGACTGGCACTTAAAGACTTCTGTGTGGCAGGTGGGAAATTGTTTGAGGGGACACAAGACTGGAGGCAGGGCGACCAATTAAGTGTGTAGCAGTTTGGGGGAGAGATGATATAGGCCTGAAAGAAGACAGTATTGTGTGTGTGTGTGTGTGTGTGTGTGTGTGTGTCTATACAGAGAATGGATTGAAGAGATATTTAGGAGGTAGAAAAAACTGACTGTGAGACAGGATGTGTTGCTTGAGAGAGACAGAAGAGTCCTAGATGACTCCTAGGAGTCTATCTAGTATCCTTTAATGAGATGAGGAGTTAAAAAGGAGATGGGTTTGGTGTGGGGACATAGAGCTAAGGAATTTATCGGTGAATGTTGTGTTTGAAAGGCCTGTGGAACAGTGTAGAACAGCCAGGTGTGTTCAGGAGGCATCCAGAGTTGAGGGCCGGGACCTCACAAGGACAAGAGGACCACCAAATCAGCTTCTTGCCACTTGTGCCCTGTTTCTCTCCCAAGTCCCGTGCCCTCAGAGGGTACCTTCCCAATTGCTCTCAACAGTGGATGAAGGCCAGGTACCTCCAATATTCAATACTGAACTCAAACCACCAACTGTACTGTCAAGCAGTTGTCACCAAGGACAACCAGGTCCCCCTAAATTGTGCACCCAGGAAAGTTCTTTTCTTTTTTAAGCTGAAGAATAACAATAACATCTCTAAAAAATCAGAAGGAAAAGGGTGACAACAAGCAGATGCCATAGTTTACATCAGGTCTATTCACAGGCTCCCTTTTCCTCTTCTCTAAAAATGGAGTCTTTATGACAGTCTAAGTAGCATGTATTTTAGCAGTTATTATAAATGCCTGAGTTGAGGCATTTAAAGGAAAACAGAAGTCAGAGCTCTGTGGAAGAAAAAAACCAACACCTAGAAGGGAAGTTGAGGTAACATTACCACTGCTTTGGTCCCAGCATGACAATGCTCCTTCATACCTGACACCCAAGATACAATTTTGTGTATGACAGGTGTCCATTCTTGTCAATCATCCCTGCTGGGCGAGTGATGGGAGCAAAATATCAGTTGGCAACAGGGGTGTTACTAATCACTACTGACTTATAAGGAGACATGTCATAAACTTCCTCAGCAGAGTTCCCATGAGAGGGTAATTAGCAGGGACCTAGCCTCCTGGAATGTGCCTTGCATTTACATGTGCAACTGTCGAAAGCTTTGATGGGAACAGATACAATTTCCTGGTGCTCAAGCCACTATAAAATTGTTCTTTGTATTGAAAACAGGGTGATATGGGTTGTATCTCTAGAGGAATGCAGGAGAGGAAGCAGTTCCTAGTCAAGAGGCACTAGAGAGGTGACTAGTTGCCTTTGTCCACTTTTGGTTGGCTTCACCAAAATGGTGCTATATGTTTGTCATCCCAGTTTGGCTTCTTTTTTCCTTTCACATAAGTCTGGTTTCCCCATCCACGATTTTGCCCTGAGTTCTGGGAGGAGAAGCAGGCAGTGTGGTCTAGTGGAGGGGGTGGGTGCTGCAAAATGGGTGACAGGGTAAGCCAAAATTTTTCAGACTTTGTTCACTGGAACAGCATGTTGGTAAACAGATCTGGGAAAACCTCTCCCTTTACTGTAGATTCACAATGGAAAGTCTCTGAGAAGGCCTGCAGTGGCTTAAGCCCTTCTTAAATTTGTCCTAGGGGCTTCCCTGGTGGCTTAAAAGGTAAAAAATCTGCCTGTAATGTGGGAGACCTGGGTTTGATCCCTGGGTTGGGAAGATGCCCTGGAGAAGGGAATGGCAACCCACTCTAGTATTTTTGCCTGGGGAATTCCATGGACAGAGAAGCCTGGTGGGCTACAGTTCATGGGATCACAAAGAATCAACACAACTGAGCAACAAACACTTTCAATTTTCACTTAAATTTTTCCTAGCATTTCCAGACCTCACGCAATCAGAAATCTTGCTTTCATGTCTATTCACATCCCCATGAATGTGAATGGTTATTTGCCATCCATTTTAAGAAATGTTGCTGGAGATCAATAATAACGGTTGGCTACATAGCATTGTTTTTTCCCTTTCTCTATTGGTACAACTTGGGGCCAAGCAGAAACCTTTTTCCCCCCTTGGCCTTTGTTATTTAACACATTTATAGAATGTCTGAGTCCATTGATCTGCTCTAGTTTATAGAGTTAAGGGGGAACCTTGTATCTTAACTTAATATCTAGGAATCCCTCCTGACCTTGGGGTCATGACTGATTACCAGGTGACTGGCACTCTCCAGAACAGGGGCTAGAGATAGACAAGGTGTAGGGCACTGAGTCTGGCGTAAGCACAGGGCTGCTCCTAGAAACTAACACGTTTCCTAACATATGCTTATTTTCTTTCTCTTGTCTGCTTCCCCTAACAGTGATTTGTCAGAAAATAAAAGCCATTCTGGAGGCTTAAAGGTCCTAGAGAAGCAGGTGTTGAGTTTCTAAAGAAAAGGCACAGGGGTTCCATACCGGAGGCAGAGGACTGGTGGACAGAGGGTCATTATCTGTCTTCTGTGTCCTGAGTGGAAATAGGAGATATTTCCAATCACTGCTTGGTGCCTTGGTACATCTGAAACCCTAAAGTAACCCCAGAAGTTGAGCTGACTCTCATCTTACTCTTTGCCTGTCTCCTCTCCATCTAGGAATCAAAAATTCACCATCCACCTGCACTTTTAGTTATTAATATTTTCTCTCCCCAAACCCCATGTTTCCATGAGCTAGGGCTGTTCGAGCAAATCCCATTTCTCTGACACCACCTAAGGGGTTCTTAACTCAATTCCCATCTCAATTCCCATTTGTGGGAATGAGATATTTTCCCCTCATACTACCAAGTCTTCGACACCAGTTGGGTGTCCTACAAGCCAGCTCAGTCAGTTCTGACACTCCTGGGGAATAACATCAGATTCCACGGATTAAGAGCCCAGTCCCACAAGACTGCTCCCCTTCCGGTTTTCCCAGATGTCCCTCATTCTTCTGACCAGCTGGCTCTAGGTGGAGCTCCCCACAATCCTCTCCTTGGGTTTGATTAATTTGCTAGAGTGCCTGACAAAACTCAGAGAAACATTGAAATGACTAGATTACTGGTTTATTATAAAAAGATACAACTCAGGAACAGCCAGATAAAATATGCATAGGGCAAGGTATGGGGGGCAGGCTTCCCTGTATTCTCTGATCACCCACTCTCCCCAAATTTCCACATGCTCACCAACCTGGAGGCTTTCCAAACCCTGTCCTTTTGGGTTTTTATGGAGTGTTCATTACAGTCGTGTGAGGTTGCTTCAGTTGTGTCTGACTCTTTGAGACCCCATGGATCATAGCCTGCCAGGCTCATCTGTCCATGGGATTCTTCAGGCAAGAATATTGTTGTCATGCCCTCCTCCAGGGGATCTTTACAACCCAGGGATTGAACCCACATCTCTTACATCTCCTGTGTTGGCAGGTAGCTTCTTTACCACTAGTGCCACCTGGGAAGCCCCCATTACACAGTCACAGTTGATTATATCATTAGCCATCAATGTGTGCATGCATGCTAAGTCACTTCAGTCCTGTCCAAATCTTTGTGACCCTATGGACTGTAACTTGCCAGGATTCTGTGCCCTCCAGGCAAGAATGCAGGAGTGGGTTGCCATGCTCTCCTCTAGGGGATCTTCCCAACCCAGGGATCGAATCTGCAACTCCTGTACTTAGCCATTGGTGATTGAAATCAATTTCCAGTCCTTCTCCCCTCCATGAAAGGAAGGTTGAGGGGTGAGATTTGAAGTTCCAACCCTCTAATCACATGGTAATAACTGGCCCCCATCCTAGGTAAGGTCCAAAAGTCACTTTGTTAACACAACCAAAGACACCTTTGTGGTACTCATCACTTAGGAAATACCAAGGGTGTTAGAAGTTCTGTGCCAGAAGTGGGGACAAAGAACAAATACATATTTCTTATTATAAGTCACACTATCACAAGATGCATTCAAGTAATTTTGCACCTTTCCTTTTCCTTTGTTCTTGATTCAGAACAGTTACATTAGCTTTGGTAATTACTTGTTGAGAGGTATAGCCTTGCTCTTTCATTTCCTTGGTTAGCGGTGCTTTTTGGACTGAGGGATTATTTACCCCCTTCCCATAAATTTCTCAGGGCTTCCCTGGTGTCTGAGATGCCAAAGAATCTGCCTGCAGTGTGGGAGACCCAGCCAGATCTCCTGGCGAGGACATGGCAGCCCACTCCAGTATTTTTGCCTAGAGAATTCCATGGACAGAGGAGCCTGGAGGGCTACAGTTCATAGGGGTTGCAAAGAGTCAGACCCGACTAAGTGACTAACACTTGCATTTTCATGAATTCCTTTAAAAATATTAGATATGACCAACATAATTCGGAAGTTACTCTTTAGATGAGTTCCTTGGAGCCTGTGCATGTTTGTCTCTTTCCTCCGTCACCTAACTCTACTTCCTCTCCTAGTCTCCTAGAGTGATCAATAAGTGTGCTCTGCATGCACTGTCAAGGGGCAGTGGCAAAGGTATGGACTGAAAATAGGGCAAAGAAAGAGAAAGCAGACAAAAGGCAGAAGAGGAGAGGGGGGAGTCTTACGTGGAGAAGGCATTGTTCTGTTTCTCGCATCGGATCCCCTTGCAGTTGTTGGGCTCATCGATTGCTCTGGTCTCATAATAAAAGTAAAGCTGGTTCAATCCATTGGCAAAAGCCAGCAATACCAGGCAGTAGATAAAGAGGAATTTGAGGATATCGAGCAACATGCGCCCCAAAGAGATCTGCAGAGGCCCTAAGTGGGAGTTGGCTGTGAACAGGGATATGAGACGCAACGAACTTAAAATGTTGGATATCGCAAAGAGAGCTTCTGCAATCAGCGTCGGGTGCCACATTTCCCATTCTTCCCTTGGACGGGAACCATTATACTGAAAGAAACAACAAGTGCACAATATGAGAGGTACAGTGAGCATTTAGAAAACTTTCCCCTCTTTCCTCCCTTCTGCACCCAAATAAAAACATTAAACTAAGCAACAAGCATTCATTTATACAACAGCCCCCCATGATTGGCACTACTGGTCTTTTTTTCCCCACCCAATCAATACATGATGCTAATAACACTCTTCCTTCCACTCCTATCCAAATATATACTCAGTGCGTAGATGTAGAAACATGAATTTCAGAGCAATCATCTGGAGTAACAATCTGTGGTTTATCAACAGATATTTTCGAAGTGTGAGTTGACCAGATTGTTGGGGAGTGGCTCTAGAACAGAGCCACAGGTGTGCCTATGGTTGTGGGGCCAAAGTACTCTGCTTCCTAATGAGACTGCAAACCAGATTTGTTGCCCAAGCCCCTGTTTTGTGCTAAGCACCACGCACAACTTGCAGTTACTGAAGAACATGGGGTAGGTTCAGCCTCCTCAGTGTGCAGTGTTCACCTTGACTTCCCTGCTGATTGCAGTTTGGGGCTGATTGAGCATCCTTAGGTCATTACTCAGAGTTTTCTGCCGATAGTCTTTTCCCCCATGCGATTACAAATGGCATGTCAGCCTCCAAGGCAATGAATTTAGTGCCGCTCACCGAGTGGTGTATGGCTGTATTTTATTGTTGCTTTGATAGTCTTACAAGTTGGAATGTTCCTTTAGCACAAACGATGGTTGAACGAGGAGGAGGAGCCAGGATTTCTGGGGTTGGCTGCCCATGTTCTAGTCTTTCCTGAGCTTTCAGCTCCTAGAACATTGGAAGTTACCTTATGGAGAGGTGGCTTCGTTGTGAGACTGAGCTCCAATTTAGCCTTTGTCACTTAAAACTGCCCCTCTTTCTCTCATTTCACCAGAAAATGAGGATAATATCTGCTCCTACCCACTGCACATGTCTGATTATGTACCCATATGTGAAAGTCTGTGTACTCCATAAGGAGAGATGTTATGGAAATATAAGAAATTGCTTTTTACCTTCCCCAAGACAGAAGTAGATTTTGCCTGGAATACAATCTGAAGCATATTGCTTTGAATGCTCATCTAAATATCACAATTTCTCAGGACTAAATGTAAACAACTTTCCTGAGAAAATGTTGCTTTGGGGGCCAAATTATATTGTTAGAATTTCTAAAATGTGCCTCACTTACAACAACTGAGGAAACTGGTGTTATTAAAATCATTTGTGTGTATCCAGTATTCCTCACTGTCAGAGGAGTTTGGAGAAAACTTGCCACATGTGTGCTTCTATTTCAAATAGACTTGAGATGGCCAATTGGTTTTATACACTTTTGGCCAAATCTTGTATCTCTCCATTTTTGTATCCAAATGAAACATTTGCTGCATAGTTGTGAGAGGTGGACATTGTTATGCCTGTTTTACAAGTGGAGGAACTGAAATCCAGAGAGGCAGAGGGAGCTGCTTAAGGTCACACACAAACTTGGTAGAGGAGCCAGGACTAAAACTCAGGCCTCTAAACACTCAGTATAGCACTATTTCTATGAAATGTTACTTCTATAATAGTTGATATCACAGTGCATTTATTAGATAGGCCTTTACTTATTTGGAGGTCTATGTGAATGATGCAGATTCTTTGTTGATAACAAAACAGACCTACATTTTAAAACTAGGATTACAAAACAGACCCACATTTAAAACTAGGATTATCAACTGGAACATGCATAGCTCATCATTTAGGGTTTTCTCACTCCACAGTCACACTCATAACCACAGGGAAGTATATGGTCCATGAGTTTGGATTGCAGAACAATCACAAATGTGAAAGATGATTCTCATGGAAAATTTGTGCTTTGTGTACGTATTTTTAGAGAAAAATACTATAGAATATGATAGCAGAGAGTAAACTTGGAGCTCATTTAGCATAGAGGTAAGCAAACATTTTGGAGCCAGATAGTATATATTTTTGGCTTTGTGGGCTATATGGTTACTGTGGAAATTACTCAACTTTTTCTTCTAGAACTATATATTTATTTATTTTGCTGTACCAGGTCTTAATTATAGCACATGAGATCTAGTTCCCGGCTCAAGGATCAAACCATAGCCCCCTGTGTCAGGAGCTTGGAATCTTAGCCAATGGACTGGTGGCTCAGAGGATAAAGAATCCACCTGCAATGCAGGAGACCCAGGTTTGATCCCTGGGTTGGGAAGATCCCCTGGAGAAGGAAATGGCAACCCATTCCAGGATTCTTGCCTGGGTAATCCCATGGACAGAGGAACCTTGTGGGCTACAGTCCATGGGGTCACAAAAGAGTCAGACACAACTGAGCTACTAAACACCAGGGAAGTCCCTTCTAGAACTATAATAACAGACAATATGTAAACAAACAGTGGCCCCAGCTTGGCTGGCAGCCCAGTTTGCTGAGGCCTGACTGACCACAAGTGGTTTTCAAATCAAATTGTGTTCCTTCAAGCCTGAAGGTTCAATAGAAGCATCTGGTGGTCACTGTGGAAACCAGAGAGGAGGCTAGGATGAGTCATTTCTCAATCCAAACTCATTCCTTTGAGCTCCTTAGTACATTGAAATTCTGCATAAGTTTTAACTTTAAGATGTGGTTCCATGGGAAAAAATTAAAAGGTTGAAACCCACTGATCTAGTTCCATCTTATTTTTCAGAGGCGGTGTCTGAAGCTCCTAGAGGTAGAAGGATGGCCTGTGGTAATCCAGCTCGTAAATTGCCATGGGCTGAGTTCCACAGCTGCTGCAGCGGTAAATATCAGAGCAGGGATTACCTTTGGGTTTCCTGACTCTTCAGAGAGTGATATTGGGAGACAAATGATTTTTCTTATATTCTCAGAGATAGAACGCTGCTTGAAAATTGGCCTCTATGCCTGTTAAAAGGGTGTGAACTCAAAAGCAGAATATGAAAAGGGTTGGCCAAATGTGGGTGCCCAATAGTAATGAAGATGGGGAGGTGTGTCTTCATCCAAGCGTTGGCTGGAGAAAGGGTCACAACTCAATGTGTATCAAAGTTCAGTTTAGTCTGTACATACAGAGTAAGGGAGTGCTGGGATAAATCTAGGTGGTACTATCCTAGAAGACAAAAAGACAATTACTCTCCATTTTTAGTGTTATCTTGGGGGCACTGAGGGCTAATATTAGGTATGTTTGTTCCTTTTGAGTACTTTGGCATGTGCCTTTTGCTTCTTAGTGTTGTTGGCCATGTGAGGTAGAGTGTATATATACATATAGTTGGCTAGTTTTTCACTCTAATAAAGGATCTTCTCAAGGCCAGTTTCTGTCATGGTGTGTCGTACTGCCTCAGTGCAATGATGATCTGAAATTTTTAAAAGGGCCTGGGACCAGCCCTGTGTCTTTACTTCATAGAAGTTGGCTCAGCCTACTTGGTGGAGTTAATTTCAGACTGATGCGCCTACCTGCACGAGTGAACCCGACTGCTCATTGACAATTTCTTATTGTAAATTCAGTCAGCATGTGGCATCTCTTATTTGTAAATTCCTTTTTGTTGTGAAGGGCTCTGACTTCTTGGCAAATGTCTTTTTTTGAGTTAAGTATTTGTCAGTTGAGGGGCATTTACTCAGCTTAGTGAACTGATTTATCCTTACGCTTTATGGTGAGGCAGTATCTAGTCCTTGGAAGGCTTGCCAGTGAAGGTGGACAGGGTATGTGATTAACTAATGTTGGGCATCTGTTGACACAATTTCACATCCCCAAGGGTTAATCATTTGATCATTTATTCTACACTTTCCTATTTAAGCAGAACTCACCAGTTTCTAGATTGATAATGTATTGTCCCTCTAGTGCATAAATACCACTTCCAAAGGAAGAATTTTTTTTTTGGCAAACAGTGTTACTTAGTCAGCTGAGTGCCAGAATGACATAGAATTCATCCAGGCACATTAACCAGAGATTCAAACATTTTCCTTACCAGCTTTTTCTTGTAAGGAAGTTGTAAGTATGTGTTGAACGATCACCACAAAGTATAAGCATAGTCTTCAGCTTCTTTCAAAAATGTTTTAGGACTGCATTCAATATTCACACTCCATGTAACTAACTCCCAAGGTCTTAAAATTTATGCAATATGCATATTAGAGATGTAAAAATAAACTAAGTTGTTGGCGATTTGGGGGACAGCCATATTCCCATTCTAAAACTCCTTCATGTGGGATTTCATGCCAAAAAGCTTGACTGACTAGACAGTCTTGAAGATGGAGTTGTCAGCTTTTCCTCATGCTGGAGAAGTTCACTTCAGGGTAGAGAAAGTGCAGCCATTCCAGTATCTAATAATCACCAAACCTGAACTCAGAGCCTGTGACTATCCAGTGTGAGGTGCTGGACATGAAGCTATTTCTCAGGATAATGCAGGCTGTACATTATGCAGGAAAAAACATCAAAGTGGGGTGTGTGTGTGTGTGTGTGTGTGTTATCTGGATTGGTAGAGACATAGAATGGGTGATACTCAAAAAGGTGGATTCATAGCAGCTTGAACGATCATCCTGGTGATGGAAGTGATGCAGGAGGCAAAGACTATTAAAAATCTATGTCTCACACAGTGAAGTTTCTAGGGTTCTGCTACCAATCCTATGAAGAACACTTGAGGGAAGTGTGAATATTTGGCTTTGAGAAGAGACAGCTCAGCAGGCTAGGGAGAGATGACTTCATATCTGAAGCACTTTATGGAGAAGGAACATCTTTGTTCTGTTTGAACCCACGATGAGGAAGGATTACTAATGGATGTGTCACAGGAAGAATACTAGAAAAATATAAAGTAGCACTTTTTAATGAAGTGACAAGAGTTGAGAGAGGCTTTTGGAAATTCAGTGAATGTCTTATCTCTGCCTCATGCAAACATCAGTGGGCTAACTTCTTGGCGAGGATACTGTAGAGAGGATATAAACACTGACTGAGTGGGTGGACAGTTGCAGACCTTTTACTGTCAGAGTTGAAGAAGCTAAGAATTCATTTGCAAATTGCTCCATTCTCCATTGTCTGGTTAGGTGGACACTGCTTACAAGCCACTGAAAAAATGTCTGTTTTATGGTACCTTCCCATATGGATTGACGGTCTTTAGCACTTGCCCCCTAAACTCTGTGCTCCCATAGCTAAAGCTTACTGTAAACAAATGATTAAGAAACATAGCAAATATCCCAAGTTACCTTGACATAGGCTACAATCTTCAAGGAAATAGTTGCCAGGTAGAGTGAGTTCATTGCAAAATCCATCAGGTTCCACCAGTCATGGATGTATTCAGTAAATCCACCATCCCACATTTCCTTTATTTCCCCCCAAATGAAACCTGAAAAATGGAGGCAAAAGGTTTATTGCTTCACAGCATCAGACTAGTCATCATAGTGAAAGTGAAGTCGCTCAGTTGTGTCTGACTCTTTGCGACACCATGGACTGTAGCCCACCAGACTCCTCCATCCATTCTCCAGGCAAGAATACTGGAGTGGGGTGCCATTTCCTTCTCCAGGAGATCTTCCCAACCCAGGAATTGAACCCAGATCTCTCACATTGCAGGCAGACGCTTTAACCTCTGAGCAGGATCCCCCAAATGAAGAAAGAGGAAATCAGTGAATGAATTGGGAGTCAGTGGAGCCCCTAGGGATGGTAGTAACTTTCTTCTTTCTTTGCTATCTCACCACTCTGTCTTGAACTTGCCAAACTGGATAGACTTTACCTAAAGATGCCTGTATGTTATAGTTTTCTGGATGCTACTCACTTTTAAATTGTTACTATAGTTACTGGAATGCTGCTGAAATTTATGGTGTCTGATTCTATGCTCTTCCCATTTTAGAGTGGGGGTTATTTAATCACTGAATTAATTATCATAAGGGATTTGATTTAGGTCATACCTGAACTGTCTAGTGGTTTTCCCTACTTTCTTCAATTTAAGTCGGAATTTGGTAATAAGGAGTTCATGATCTGAGCCACAGTCAGCTCCTGGTCTTGTTTTAGTTGACTATATAGAGCTTCTCCATCTTTGGCTGCAAAAAATATAATCAATCTGATTTTGGTGTTGACCATTTGGTGATGTCCATGTGTAGAGCCTTCTCTTGTGTTGTTTGAAGAGGGTGTTTGCTATGACCAGTGCGTTCTGTTGGCAAAACTCTATTAGCCTTTGCCCTGCTTCATTCCATATTTCAAGGCCAAATTTCCGTATTACTCCAGGTGTTTCTTGATTTCTTACTTTTGCATTCCAGTCCCCTATAATGAAAAGGACATCTTTCTTGGGTGTTAGTTCTAAAAGGTCTTGTAGGTCTTCATAGAACCGTTCAACTTCAGCTTCTTCAGCATTACTGGTTGGGGCATAGACTTGGATTACTGTGATATTGAATGGTTTGCCTTGGAAAGGAACAGAGATCATTCTGTCAATTTTGAGATTGCCTCCAAGTACTGCATTTCAGACTCTTTTGTTGACCATGATGGCTACTCCATTTCTTCTGAGGGATTCCTGCCCAGAGTAGTAGATATAATGGTCATCTGAGTTGAATTCACCCATTCCAGTCCATTTTAGTTCACTGATTCCTAGAATGTCGACGTTCACTCTTGCTTTGACCATCTGGTGATGTCCATGTGTAGAGTCTTCTCTTGTGTTGCTGGAAGAGGGTGTTTGCTATGACCAGTGCATTTTCTTGGCAAAACTCTATTAGTCTTTGCCCTGCTTCATTCCGCATTCCAAGGCCAAATTTGCCTGTTACTCCAGGTGTTTCTTGACTTCCTACTTTTGCATTCAGATCCCCTATAATGTAAAGGACATCTTTTTTGGGTGTTAGTTCTAAAAGGTCTTGTATGTCTTCATAGAACCGTTCAACTTCAGCTTCTTCAGTGTTACTGGTTGGGGCATAGACTTGGATTACTGTGATATTGAATGGTTTGCCTTGGAAACGAACAGAGATCATTCTGTCGTTTTTGAGATTTCATCCAAGTACTGCATTTTGGACTCTTTTGTTGACCTTGATGGCTACTCCATTTCTTCTGAGGGATTCCTGCCTGTTGTAGTAGATATAATGGTCATCTGAGTTAAATTCACCCATTCCAGTCCATTTTAGTTCGCTGATTCCTAGAATGTCGATGTTCACTCTTGCCATCTCTTGTTTGACCACTTCCAATTTGCCTTGATTCATGGACCTGACATTCCAGGTTCCTATGCAATATTGCTCTTTACAGCATCAGACCTTGCTTCTATCACCAGTAACATCCACAGCTGGGTATTGTTTTTGCTTTGGCTCCATCCCTTCATTCTTTCTGGAGGTAGCATAGTCAACAATAAACAAAAACATCGTTCTGCATCTCTCTGCAGTGAAACATGAATATCCACAATGAGTACAACATACAGAGACCATCAGTACCCTCTCTTCTTGACAGGTTGTACCAGCAAATGAGCTCAAGTCAGATTAAATTTTACTGCTGTATCAATGCTGGAAAAATATTTTCAGAGCTTTTAAACTTCCTTATTGAATATAAGGGATGGTAGACATGTAGTAAGGATGGTCATTTTTTCCTTCTCAGTTGGCTATTTATATTTATTCTTTATATAAGTTTGTTGTTCACTTTTTATTAAGATGCGTACTGTTTTCTTCATTGGCTGCAATTGCTGTCTACACGTTGAAGATATTACCTCTTTTCTTGTTACATATATCATAAATATTTGTCCTGAGTTTTATTATGAAGATTATTTGCAGGTGTTGTCATGCTTGAGCCTGCCCAAGAATCACCTAGCGTATCTGCATGTGGTAAGGAGTGGCTGTGTATGTGTGCATGCATATGTGTGTGTCTGTGTCTGTGTGTGTGTGCACATGCATGTTTGATGAAAGTTCCTGAGCACTGCTTATAGAAAATACAATATAAAAGGTAAGGATAAGATTCTAGAGTCTGAATCTTAGAAGGCCCAAATATGATTCTGATGCAGGTAATCAGAAACTCACATTTTTGTTTGTGGCTGAGTTTCTTCAATTTGCAGCTATTTTCACTTTAGATTTGGTGAAATCTATCAATCTTTTCCTTTGTGGGTTCTGCCTGATGCTAAACTGTGGGCACTGTGTTTCAAGAGACATTGAAAAACCAAATAACTTCCCCAAAGGTCAACAACCAGGATATTGTGAGAACCAGAATGACAAAGGAATGATGGAGGGAATGGGATGTTTGGCTTAAAGCATAGACTTTAGGAAGGAACATGCTGGTTATCTTCCACTGTCAAGTGGAACAAAGCATGTAACCATTCTCTATTGTACCAGAAGGCTGTACTAAGAACAGTGTGTTGAAATTCAGAGCATCAAATCCATCTCCCGCCTTGAATTTCCTTTTACACACCATCTCTCATCATGTCACTTCTCTGGAATCTCTTATGGCACTGGTTGTCTTTAGGAGAACCCTGTGTCCTATGAGAGCCCTCCCAACCCCAGCCTCATCTGGCAGCCTCACACTTACTCCTGTGAGCCCTTTCCACAGTCATCAATGTGCTGCCCAAATGAGGGCTTGAATTTTCTCAAAAATCTAGACAGGTTCATGAGTCTTCTCCTTCTCAAACCGTAGTTTCATAAGTTATCTGATCTATTAACCGATAAATCTTCCCTTCCCTCTGCCCCGAGCCAAATGGCCCAGAATTTTTGGGAGTCCATTTCTCACATGACCTTTTTTCTGAAGTTTCACCACTGTGACCTTACTCAGAAAAAAGTCATTGAAACACTCAAAGATGTGTTTATCTGCTCTTGCATATATTAATATGTAGTTAATATTTATTAGGTATAGGCTAGGTACTGGTGATATAAAGATGAATAAAATATATATAATTTATTCTAAGATTCTCAGCATCTATGAAAATAAAAATTAATGAAAATTAAATGAAAAAGTTTAGTGATTATTTTAAAATTGGAGAAAGGATCACAGCTACATAATTCACATTTCCACAGTTACCAAAATTCAAGTGAATTTATAATGCATTCAGATATAAAACTATGTTTAAGAGGATAAGTATAAAGGAAAATAATTAAATTTGCTGACTTATATAGAAGGGTAGCAGCATTGTGTTCTGAATCAAACGCATAATTTTTGCTGAGATGATTAAGTGGAAGATGTTTATGCTTCCATTGGAAATTTGATTGGTGTTATACAGCATGTTAACTGAAAGACATGCTCATTTTTACTTGCTTAGGAATCCTTATAATGTTCAATAAAGTGGCTGCATGTTTTGCATAACAAAAGAAAATGTGCATAGTTAATCACTGAATGTCTTGGGATAATGAGCATGTTACGTATTTTAGCATCTGTTTTATTTATATTTCATTGTGGCCATTAATGGATAATTTTCCTTTCCACTGTATAGAAGAAATTTTTTTCTTATTGTTGCACAGCAGTTTGAAGTACGAGTTGTAGTTTTTCTAGAAGCAAATTACTCAAGCGTATTATTGTATTTGGAGTCAACCCTTTCAGATATCAGTGTGCTGTGCAGCTGAAGTTCCGAGTCAGTAGGAAACCCACAATTGGGGGTCAGAAGCTCTCAATATTTTAATCCCATATCTCCATACTTTCAGAGTTGGCTAGAGAGCTGTCATGAAGTGCTCATTAAGAAAAATGTATTCCTCAATATTATACACATGAGTTAATTAGCCAGACCCAAGCCTGAACTTCTGTGAAAAGTTCTGTAAACTTCTGTGGAAAAAAAAAATGTGTTTTTCTCTGTAAAGCAGTGAGCCAACTAAATAATTTCTAAATAGTAGACTTGTCATCCTACTGCAGTTTGACATTATCTCTAGTTGGTCAAAAACCTGAGCTTTTTCTCAAGGTGGTTAAGAACCCTTTTATACTTTGACTATAGAATATCTTGAAAGTTGATACTAATTGTATTAGCTAAGGCTGATTTCCTTTGCAAGTTCCAAAGCAGTGCAGGGTGCACTAGAAGGTGGAAGCCATCATACTTATCTTAGAATCACCACCATTTGGCCAATGTGATGCAGTAAGAGTTCCCATAAATATATAGTGAGTTTAATTAACTTCATTTGCCATGGATTATGGAAACTACCAAGAATTTCAACAAAACTAACACTGTCAGTTCTACATAGAGTTTGAAGCTTTAAGGAACAGTGCATTTTATTCAGCCAGTAAGTAAGTGTAGCTATGAGAAAACTATTAGTTCTTATAGTTCATTCATTCAGCTACTTTTGGAAACTATTATCTCAGACTAGACATTCTAATTCTAACCAGGCAAATTCTAGCCAGGCAAAACAAATGTCATAATCAGTGTTACAATCCATAACTAAAAGCTATCTTTGCTTGAGATATGGAACATTTTTCCCTAATGTACATCTTGAATTTTTGCTACCATTTCAGCTCATTTGTTTCCAGTGAATTCTAGAATCTTCCTTTTACTGAAAGGTCTCATTACCAGGAAGTTCAGAGACCATTAAAAAACCCAGTGTTATGAGGTAAAGGAAAAGTCAGAAATAGTTTTTAAAAGAGAGATTATAAACAAAGTCTGCTGTATCCATGATGCCTTACCTCAATGACTCTTGAAATCAGAGTGAATCGCTTAAGGAATTTAGGGAAATGATATGATATCAGAAGTAAGAAAATATATCTTAATATATATAGATACAATTGCATTTCCAAAACTCTAGCTTCTGCAGATATGTCACAGAGGCCACTGAGGGGGAGACCAAGACCTTAAAACTGGTGGTAAATGGAAGTGGGACTGTCCACCTCAGTTAGAACACCTTCCATTTTGTTGCAGATTCCTATACAGTATCTCTCAGAGTTTCACTGTTCAAAATATTTGAACACCACACCTCTAGAACAGTAGAAAAACGTAATTTTAAGTTATTTATGAACAAGTGTAAGGGTTTTGAAAAATCAAGCTGCAAACATACAGAATAGAGACTTAGTAACAACAGGCATGAAAACATCTTATTGCTGAATATGAACCATCACCATGCTATGGCTGCCAATAAACAAACAAACCAAAAAACTTAATAGGAAATAGGGCTATACTAAAAAATATATCAATTCAAATTTGACATGATAAATTCAGTTCTAGTCTGAACTGCTCAGCTGATTTATCCAGAATTGTGTTCAGAAAAATTCCTGTAAAACTGGAACATTTTCAGAAAACTTGTCCAGGATAGTGAAGATTAATACAAAACCTGGAAGAGAAAGTTTTCAACCAAATTAATTTTCTTAAAATACTGAGACACTGATATAAGACAGAGATTTTGTCTTAAAGACAAAGTCCTTAGCCTTATTAAGAGATAGAATTGAAGTTTTTAAAATTCAGACTATGAGAAAAAGAGAAGAGAAGTCTATGATGGGTATGAGTCATAGCTTGTCTTTTTTGGTAATTTATTTTTATTATGGCAAAATAATGATAACATAAAATTGACCAGTTTTGTGGCTTTAACTATATTTACATTATTGTGCAATTGACAAAGACTCTCTCCCTGACCAGGCACCCCATGACTCAGCGGTAAAGAATCTGCCTGTAATTCAGGAGTCACAGGAGATGCAGTTTCCATCCCTGGGTTGGGAAGATCCCTGGAGTGGGAAATGGCAATTCACTCCAGTTCTTCTTGCCTGGAGAATTCTATGGATAAAGGAGCCTGGTGGGCTACAGTCCATAGGGTCACAAAGAGTCGGACACAACTGAAGTGACTTAGCATACACATAGCACCCACTCTCCTTGACCAGAGCCTAGTCAGGCTTCTCTAAGAGCTCTCTTCTGCTAGACTTCCTGCCTTGGCCTTATGCTCAAGCCTGCCTAGCCCTTTGTAGCAAAAATCCTACTACGTCAGCTTAGAGTGACTGCTCGACCTTTATCTAATCACCCCTGACTGCCTTCTGCAAGAATCCTGTTAAGTTGGTTTAGTAAGAATTCCATATCTTTGATGTGTCTTATTAGTAATTTTCCATCCACTGACACCACCTCCCACCCTCTTCTCCAACCACTCTGCTCCTTAGATATGAATTCCCATTTGTCTCTACTGTATTTAGAGTTGAGCCCAATATCTCTCCCCTACTGTGGTGGTCTTGGCACCTAGTGCAATAGTTCTGAATAAAGCTGCCCTTTTAATAGCATCAGAATAATTTTTTTGCTAACACAATCATCACCATGATCCATCTCCATAATTTTTTCATGTGAAAAACTGAAACTCTATATTCATTAAACTATAACTCTTCATTCTCTCCTCACCTCAGTTACTGGAAACCACTATGCTACATTCTGTCTATATGAACTTGACTACACTACATATTTCATAAAAGTAAAATCATATGATGTTTTGCATTTTATGACTGGTTATTTCACTTAATATATTATCTTCAAAGTTCATCCATGTTGCAATGCATGTCAGAATTCCTTTCTTTTTTAAGACTGAATAATAGTCCATTGAGAAGAATCAACTCATTGGAAAATACTGGTAGGCTGGGAAAGATTGAGGGCAAGAGGAGAAGCAGATGATAGAAGTTGAGATAATTGGATGTCATCACTGACTCAGTGGACATGAGATTAAGCAAACTCTAGGAGATAGTGAAGGTCAGGGAAGCCTGGTTTGCTGCAGTCCATGGGGTCACAAAGAGTTGGACAGAGTTAGTGATTGAACTACAACAGTATTCCATTGTTTGGATATGCCACTTTTGTTCATCTATTCATCTATCATAGAAACTTGAATTGCTTCTACCTTTTGGTTATTGTGAATAGTGCTGTTGTGCACATGGGTGTACAAATATCTACATGAGTCCTTTCGGTTATCTTGTATATATAATACAGGTGGAATTGCCATATCATATAATAATTCTAATTTAATTTTTTGAGGAACTACCATATCAATTTCCATGATGACTGTACCATTTTCAGTTCTGATCAATAATGCCCAAGGGTTCCAGTTTCCCAAATCTTCTCCAACACTTGCTATTTTCTGGGGATTTTGATAA
The DNA here is from genome assembly GCA_006410675.1 of Oreotragus oreotragus. Classification (NCBI taxonomy): domain Eukaryota; kingdom Metazoa; phylum Chordata; class Mammalia; order Artiodactyla; family Bovidae; genus Oreotragus; species Oreotragus oreotragus. The sequence goes on along the minus strand of SJYX01015149.1, from coordinate 120,353 downwards.
TACCCCTTGTAATAGGTGTAAAGTAGTTTTCATTTGCATTCCCTAATGATGAGCCATTCTTGTTTTTCTTTAAAGTTATAAACATTTTTGCATCAGTTAAAAGAAAGGCTTTATTTTTGAGTTATTTGGAGTTCTGCCTCCTAATAACCCTAGAATCCCTCTAGCCTCCTAAGTTCCTATACTGTAAGACACCTCTGTCCAATAGAAATACAATGTGAATGATCTATATAATTTTGTTTTGTAGTAGCCATATTTTTAAAAAGAAATATATAAATTAATTTAAATAATATATTTGAATATAATATATCTAGAAAACTATCATTTTAACTTGTAATCCATATAAAACTTAAGGTGTTTTATATTCCTTTTTCATGCTAAGTCATTAGTGTGTCATTTCTACTAATTTGTTGTTGCTGTTCAGTTGCTCAGTCATGTTCAACTCTTTGCTACCCCATGGGCTGCAGCATGCCAAGCTTTCTTGTCCTTCACCATCTCCTGGAGCTTGCTCAGACTCATGTCCATTGTGTCAGTGATGCCATCCAACCATCTATTCTTCTGTCATCCCCTTCTCCTCTTGCCTTCAATCTTTCCCAGCATCTGTGTCTTTTCTAAAGATTCAGCCCTCTGCATCAAGCAGTCAAAGTATTGGAGCTTCAGCTTCAGCATCAGTCCTTCCAATGAATAATCAGGACTGATTTCCTTTAGGATTGACTGGTTTGTTCTCCTTGCAATCCAAGGGACTCCCAAGAGTCTTCTGCAACACCACGGTTCAAAAGCATCAATTCTTTGGTGCTCAACCTTCTTTCTTAGTTCTACTAATAGCACATCCCAATTCTTACTGTCCCCATTTCAAATACTCAATAGACCCATGACTATTTGGGGCTATTAGCTAGTGGCTACATATTGCACAGGTCTAAACTCTTGATTCTAATTAAATACTCACTGAAGTTATGAAAAATTCAAAGACAAGAACAACCAGTTAACAATGCATAGAAACAGTTAGAGACTTTATTTGGGGGGATAACAAACTCACTGCTGATGCTGACCACAGTCATGAATTTAAAAGATGTTTGCCCCTTTGATAGAAAAGCTATGACCAACTTAGACAGCATATTAAAAAGCAGAGACATTACTTTGCCAACCAAGGTCCATCTAGTCAAAGCTATGGTTTTTCCTGTAGTCCTGTATGGATGTGAGACTTAGACTATAAAGAAAGCTGAGCACCAAAGAATTGGTGTTTTTGAACTGTGGTGTTGGAGAAGACTCTTGAGAGTCCCTTGGACTGTAAGGAGATCCAACCAGCCCATCCTAAAGGAAATCAGTCCTGATTATTGGAAGGACTGATGCTGAAGCTGAAACTCCAATACTTTGGCCACCTGATGCAAAGAAACTGACTCATTGAAAAAGATCCTGGTGCTGGGAAAGATTGAGGACAGGAAAAGAAGGGGATGACAGAGGATGAGATGGTTGGATGGCATCATGGACTCGATGGACATGAGTTTGAGTAAACTCCAGGAGTTGGTGATGGACAGCAAAGTCTGGCATGCTGCAGTCCATGGGGTCACAAAGAGTCAGACACGACTGAGCAACTGAACTGAACAAAACTAATATATAGAAATCCCATATACATGGGTAGCTCATGGGTAGATGAGGAGATATTGCCAACTTGCCACCATCCACATGTTGACCACACATATTCCTGCCTGCTGCCATACTCACAGGTGAAAGGAAACCTCTTTCTGGACAATAGCAGCCAGAGGGTCTCTATTTGTTATGTTACTGTAAGATAACAGTACTATTTTATACTATATTTCTTTAAAAGTCACACTATCTCAACTAAGCTAAATTGTAAAATGTGGTTCAGCTAGTATGAACCATAAACGTCCATTGAGTCGGTGATGCCATCCAGCCATCTCATCCTCTATCGTCCCCTTCTCCTCCTGCCCTAATCCCTCCCAGCATCAAAGTCTTTTCCAGTGAGTCAACTCTTCACATGAGGTGGCCAAAGTACTGGAGTTTCAGCTTTAGCATCATTCCTTCCAAAGAAAACCCAGGGTTCATCTCCTTCAGAATGGACTGATTGGATCTCCTTGCAGTCCAAGGGATTCTCAAGAGTCTTCTCCAACACCACAGTTCAAAAGCATCAATTCTTCGGTGCTCAGCCTTCTTCACAGTTCAACTCTCACATCCATACATGACTACTGGAAAAACCATAGCCTTGACTAGACGGACCTTAGTCGGCAAAGTAATGTCTCTGCTTTTGAAAATGCTATCTAGGTTGCTCATAACTTTTCTTCCAAGGAGTAAACGTCTTTTAATTTCATGGCTGCATTATAGTATACTAACGCATATATATGGAATTTAGAAAGATGGTAACAATAACCCTGTATGCAAAATAGCAAAAGAGGCACAGATGTATAGAACAGTCTTTTGGACTCTGTGGGAGAGGGAGAGGGTGGGAAGATTTGGGAGAATGGCACTGAAACATGTATAATATCATATATGAAACGAATTGCCAGTCCAGGTTTGATGCATGATACTGGATGCTTGGGGCTGGTGCACTGGGACGACCCAGAGGGATGGTACAGGGAGGGAGGAGGGAAGGGGGTTCAGGATGGGAACACATGTATTCCTGTGGCAGATTCATGTTGATGTATGGCAAAATCAATACAATATTGTAAAGTAATTAACCTCCAATTAAAATAAATAAATTTATATTTAAAAAAATTTGAATGCCACCACTTCTGTGACTTGCTGGCTACTGGAAAAAAAGAAAAAGGAAAAGAAAAACTTAAAATAAGCATGCCAGGACTTCCTGGTAGTCCAGTGTTAAGACTTCTCCTTCTAATACAGGGGGTGCAAGTTTACTTCCTGGTTGTGGAGCTAAGATTCCACATGCCTCATGGCCAAAAAAAACAAAACATAAAACAGGAGCAATAATGTAGCAAATTCAACAAAGACTTTAAAATTTGTCCAAAGAAAAAAGAAATCTTAAAAAGCATGCCAATAGGGGGAAAATTAACCTTTATTTGACCTACAAATCAAATATTGAAGAAATCACCTCTATACAGAAACTGACCAATTCACAAATGATATGATTCCAAACTTTGTTTGTATATTGGTTCCTGAGTGAACTCCGGGAGTTGGTGATGGACAGGGAGGCCCAGCGTGCTGCGATTCATGGGGTTGCAAAGAATCGGACACGACTGAGCGACTGAACTGAACTGATACTGTAATGGTATTTTTCTTTCTGGTTTACTTCACTCTGTATAATAGGTTCCACCTCATTATAACTCATTCAAATGTATTCTTTTTAATGGCTGAGTAATACTCCATTGTGTATATATTCCACAGCTTTCTTATCCTCTGGTGTATGGGGATGATTTGGAGGGATGATGTGGGGTGGGAGGTGGGAGGGGGGTTCATGTTTGGGAGGTCGTGTAAAAAAAATGTATTTAGTTTTTTATTTACTTTTTACTGGAAAATAATTGCTTTACAATATTTTGTTGTTTTTTGCTATATAACAATGTGAATCAGCTCTAAGTATACATATATTCTCTCTCTTGATCCTCCCTCCCTCCCCTCCCCATGCTTTGCAGACCTCTAGGTCAGTTAAGGCTATGGTTTTTCCAGTGGTCATATATGGATGTGAGAGTTGGACTGTGAAGAAAGATGAGTGCTGAAGAATTGATGCTTTTGAACTGTGGTGTTGGAGAAGACTCTTGAGAGTCCCTTGGACTGCAAGGAGATCCAACCAGTCCATCCTAAAGGAGACCAGTCCTGGGAGTTCATTGGAAGGACTGATGCTGANATGTGAGAGTTGGACTGTGAAGAAAGATGAGTGCTGAAGAATTGATGCTTTTGAACTGTGGTGTTGGAGAAGACTCTTGAGAGTCCCTTGGACTGCAAGGAGATCCAACCAGTCCATCCTAAAGGAGACCAGTCCTGGGAGTTCATTGGAAGGACTGATGCTGAGGCTGAAACTCCAATACTTGGTCACCTCATGTGAAGAGTTGACTCATTGGAAAAGACCCTGATGCTGGGAAAGATTGAAGGCAGGAGGAGAAAGGGATGACCGAGGATGAGATGGCTGGATGGCATCACTGACTCGATGGACATGAGTTTGGGTGAACTCTGGGAGTTGGTGATGAACAGGGAGGCCTGGCATGCTGCAATTCATGGGGTCGGAAAGAGTCGGACACGACTGAGCAACTGAACTGAACTGAACTGAAGTGCATATATGTCAATGGTACTCTCCCAGTTTGTCCCACCCTGTCCTTCTCCCTGAGCAAACTCTGTGAAGGACAGAGGAGCCGGGTATGCTGCAGCCCACAGGCTTGTAAAAAGTCAGAGGAGACCTAGTACCTGAATAACAACAACTCCACCTCCAGCTGCGTCTAGAAATTCATTCTCTATGTCTGCCTTTCTAGTCGTGCCTGTCCAATCGGCTCATCACTACCATTTTCCTAAACTTCATATATAGACGTTAACAAACAATATTTATTTCTCTCTTTACTCTGTATGTCAGACCCAGACAATATGTAGACCCATCCGCGTCCCGGCAATGGCTCACTTTTGTTACGTTTTGTGGCTGTATAATATTCCATTGTATATACATGCCACCTCTTCTGTATCTATTCCTCTGTCATTGGGCATTTACTACTGTGCATAAAAGAAATAACTAATGAGAATCTACTGCATAGCACAGGGTACTCTACTCAAAGCTCTGTGGTGGCCTAAAGGGGAAGGAAATTTTTAAAAAGGGGGGGTATATGTATACATATGGCAGATTCAGTTTTCTGAAAAGAGAAAATAACACATTGTTAAACGACTATAGTCCAATAACTTTTTTTAAAAAAAGTTTCTTTGGAAGAGCAAATGCTTTTTATTTTTATGAAATCAAGATTGTTCTTTTTTCCTTTTAGTGTTCATGACTTTTGTGTCCTATTTAAAAAAATATTGCCTACCCCACGTTTACCAAGATTTATCCAAGTTTTTCTTGAAGATAGTTTTATAGTTATAGATCTTAAACTATTGATTCACTTTGAGTTATGTTTTGAATGTGGAGTGGCACAAGCGTCCATGTTCGCTTAAGACATATTGATATTGAACCATGCTGGCACCATTTATTGAAACACTATCCTTGCCACGTTAAATTGCCTTGGTGCATTTGTAAACTCTTAATTGACCTTATATGTATTGATGTATTTCAAAATTATTCACTCTTCTATGGATTTATATTTCTATTCTCATGTAATGATTTTTATTTTCCTTGCTTTGGATTATAAAGCAGTTCTGAAATTAGGTAAATTAGCTATGGCATTTTGCTTTTCATTTTAACATTTTTTTTGTCTTCCCTTTTCAGTTCAGTTTGGTTCAGTCACTCAGTTGTGTCTGACTCTTTGTGACCCCATGTGCTGCAGCACGCCAGGCCTCCCTGTCCATCACCAACTCCCAGAGTTTAATCAAACTCATGCCCATTGAGTCAGTGATGCCATCCAACCATCTCATCCTCTGTCATCCCCTTCTCCTCCCACCTTCAATCTTTCCCAGCAACAGGGTCTTTTCAAATGAGTCAGTTCTTCGCATTAGGTGGCTGAAGTATTGTAGTTTCAGCCTCAGCATCAGTCCTTCCAGTGAATGTTCAGGACTGATTTTCTTTAGGATGGATGGTCGGATCTCCTTGCAGACCAGGGGACTCTCAAGAGTCTTCTTCAACACAACAGTTCAAAAGCATCATTTCTTTGGTGCTCAGGTTTCTTTATAGTCCAAGTCTCATATCCATACATAACTACTGGAAAAACCACAGCTTTGACTGGATGGACCGTTGTTGGCAAAGTAATGTCTCTGCTTTTTAATATGATGTCTAGGTTGGTCATAACTTTTCTTCCAAGGAACAAGCATCTTTTAATTTCATGGCTGCAGTTACCATCTGCAGTGATTTTGCAGCCCAAGAAAATGAAATCTGTCACTGTTTCCACATCTATTTGCCATGAAGTGATGGGACCAGATGCCATGATCTTCGTTTTCTGAATGCTGCATTTTAAGCCAACTTTTTCACTCTCCTCTTTCACTTTCATCAAGAGGCTCTTTAGTTCTTCTTCACTTTCTGCCATAAGGGTGGTGTCATCTGCATATTTCAGGTTATTGATATTTCTTTTGGCAATCTTTTTTAAAAAATTAATATATTTAATTTTAGACTAATTACTTTACTGTGGTGGTCTTTGCCATAAAGTGACATGAATCAGCCATGAGTGCACATGTGTCCCCATTCTGTACCCCCCTCCCACCTCCCTCCCCATGCCATCCCTCAGGGTCATCCCAGTGCACTGGCCCTGAGCGCCCTGTCTCATGCATCTAACCTGGACTGGTGATCTATTTCACATTTGATAATATGCATGTTTCAATGCTATTCTCTCAAATCATCCCACCCTCACCTTCTCCCACAGCGTTCAAAATTCTGTTATTTACATCTGTATCTGTTTTGCTGTCTCTCATATAGGGTCACCATTACCATCTTTTAAAATTTCATATATATACGTTAATATACTGTATTGTTGTTTTTCTTTCTACCTACTTCATTTTGTATAATAGGCTCCAGATTCATCCACCTCATTAGAACTGATTTAAAGGCATTCTTTCTAATAGCTGAGTAATGTTCCATTGTGTATATGCAGCACAACTTTCTTTCTTGCTCTTATTTTTAAATTAATTTATTTTATTTAACTGGAGGCTAATTTCTTTATAATATTGTAGTGGTTTTTGCGATACACTGACATGAATCAGCTATGGGCACACGTGTGTTCCCCATCCAGAACCCCTTCACAACCCCCTCTGCATCCCATGCCCCAGGGTAATTCCAGTGCACCAGCCCTGAGCACCCTGTCTCTTGCATTCAACCTGGACTGGTGATCCACTTCACATATAAATCACCTCACCTTCTCCCACAGAGGCCAAAAGACTGTTCTTAACATCCGTGTCTCTTTTGCTGTCTCTCATATAGGGTCACCGTTACCATCTTTCTAAATTCCGTATATATGTGTTAATATACTGTATGCCAAAGAATGCTCAAACTACCACACAATTGCACTCATCTCACACGCTAGTAAAGTAATGCTCAAAATTCTCCAAGCCAGGCTTCAGCAATACATGAACCATGAACTCCCTGATGTTCAAGCTGGTTTTAGAACAGGCAGAGGAATCAGAGATCAAATTGCCAACATCCGCTGGATCATGGAAAAAGCAAGAGAGTTCCAGAAAAACATCTATTTCTGCTTTCTTGACTATGCCAAAGCCTTTGACTGTGTGGATCACAATAAACTGTGGAAAATTCTGAAAGAGATGGGAATACCAGACCACCTAACCTGCCTCTTGAGAAATCTGTATGCAGGTCAGGAAGCAACAGTTAGAACTGGACATGGAACAACAGACTGGTTCCAAATAGGAAAAGGAGTACGTCAAGGCTGTATATTGTCTCCCTGCTTATTTAACTTATATGCAGAGTACATCATGAGAAACGCTGGACTGGAAGAAACACAAGCTGGAATCAAGATTGCCGGGAGAAATATCAATAACCTCAGATATGCTGATGACACCACCCTTATGGCAGAAAGTGAGGAGGAGCTAAAAAGCCTCTTGATGAAAGTGAAGGAGGAGAGCGAAAAAGTTGGCTTAAAGCTCAACATTCAGAAAACGAAGATCATGGCATCCGGTCCCATCACTTCATGGGAAATAGATGGGGAAACAGTGGAAACAGTGTCAGACTTTATTTTTTGGGGCTCCAAAATCACTGCAGATGGTGACTGCAGCCATGAAATTAAAAGACGCTTACTCCTTGGAAGAAAAGTTATGACCAACCTGGATAGTATATTCAAAAGCAGAGACATTACTTTGCCGACTAAGGTCCGCCTAGTCAAGGCTATGGTTTTTCCTGTGGTCATGTATGGATGTGAAAGTTGGACTGTGAAGAAAGCTGAGCGCCGAAGAATCGATGCTTTTGAACTGTGGTGTTGGAGAAGACTCTTGAGAGTCCCTTGGACTGCAAGGAGATCCAACCAGTCCATTCTGAAGGAGATCAACCCTGGGATTTCTTTGGAAGGAATGATGCTAAAGCTGAAACTCCAGTACTTTGGCCACCTCATGCGAAGAGTTGACTCATTGAAAAAGACTCTGATGCTGGGTGGGATTGGGGGCAGGAGGAGAAGGGGACGACCGAGGATGAGATGGCTGGATGGCATCATGGACTCGATGGACGTGAGTCTGAGTGAACTCCGGGAGATGGTGATGGACAGGGAGGCCTGGCGTGCTGCGATTCATGGGGTCACAAAGAGTCGGACACGACTGAGCGACTGAACTGAACTGAACTGAACTGAATATACTGTATGGGTGTTTTTCTTTCTGACTTACATCACTCTGTATGATAAGCTCCAGTTTCATCCACCTCATTAGAATTGATTCAAATGCATTCTTTTTACTAGCTGAGTAATATTCCATTGCATATATGTACCACAGCTTTCTCATCCATTCATCAGCGGATGGACGTCTAGGTTGCTTCCATGTCCTAACTATTGTAAGCAGTGCTGCGATGAACATTAGGGTTCATATGTCTCTTTCAATTCTGGTTTCCTTGGTGTGTATGCCCAGCAGTGGAATTGCTGGGTCGTATGTCTCCTGGCATACTTGATTTCAGCTTGTGCTTCATCCAGCCAAGTGTTTCTCATGATGTACTCTGCATATAAGTTAAATAAGCAGTGTGACAATATACAGCCTTGACATACTCCTTTCCCTATTTGGAATCAGACTGTTGTTCCATGTCAATTTCTAACTATTGCTTCATGACCTGCACACGGATTTCTCAAGAGGCAGGTCAGGTGGTCTGGTATTCCCATCTCTTTCAGAATTTTCCACAGTTTGTTGTGGTCCAGAGTCAAAGGCTTTGGCATAGTCAGTGAAGCAGAAGTAGATGTTTTTCCTGAACTCTCTTGCTTTTTCAATAATCCAGCAGATGTTGGCAATTTGGTCTCTGGTTCCTCTGCGTTTTCTAAATCCAGCTTGAACATGTGGATGTTCACAGTTCACAAACTGTTGAGTGTGGCTTGGAGAATTTTGAGCATTACTTTACATGCGTGTGAGATGAGTGCAATTGTGCAGTAGTTTGAGCATTCTTTGGCATTGCCTTTCTTTGCGATTGGAATGAAAATTGACCTTTTCCAGTCCTGTGGGCCACTGCTGAGTTTTCCAAATTTGCTTGCATATTGAATGCATACTTTCATAGCATAATCTTTTAGGATTTGAAGGAGCTCAACTGGAATTCCATCACCTTCACTAGCTTTGTTCGTAGTGATGCTTTCTAAGGCCCACTTGTCTTCACATTCCAAGATGTCTGCCTCCAAGTGATGATCACACCATTGTGATTATTTGAGTCATGAAGTTCTTTTCTGTATAGTTCTTGTGTGTATTCTTGCCACTTCTTCTTAATATCTTCTGCTTCTGCTAGGTCTATACCATTTCTGTCCTTTATTGTGCCCATCTTTGCATGAAATGTTCCTTTGATATCTTTAATTTTCTTGAAGTGATCTATAGACTTTCCCATTCTATTATTTTCTTCTGTTTCTTTGCACTGATCACTGAGGCTTTCTTTTCTCTCCTTGCTATTCTCTGGAACTTTGCATTCAAATGGATATATCTTTCCTTTTCTCCTTTGCCTTTCCTTTCTCTTCTATTCTCAGCTATTTGTAGGGCCTGCTCAGACAAGCATTTTGCCTTTTTGCATTTCTTTTCCTTGGAGATGATCTTGATCCCTGTCTCCTGTACAATGTCACGAACCTTTGTCCAAAGTTCTTCAGGCGTTCTGTCTATCATATCTAATCCATTGAATCTGTTTCTCACTTCCATTGTTTAATCGTAAGGGATTTGATTTAGGTCATACCTGAATGTACTTTCTTCAACTAAAGTCTGAATTTGGCAATAAGGACTTCATGGTTTGTGCCACAATCAGTCCTTGGTCTTGCTGATTGTATAGAACTTCTCCATCTTGACTGCAAATAATATAATCAATCTGATTTTGGTATTGACCACCTGGTGATGTCTGTGTGTAGAGTCATCTCTTTTGTTGTGGGAAGAGGGTGTTTGTTATGACAGTGGGTTCTCTCAGCAAAACTCTATTGGCCTTTTCCCTGCTTTATTCTATACTTCAAGGCCAAATTTGCTTGTTACTACAAGTAGTTCTTGGTTTCCTACTTTTGCATTCCCATCCCCTATAATGAAAAGGATATCTTTTTGGGGGTATTTGCTCTAGAAGGTTCTGTAGGTCTTCTTAGAACAGTTCAACTTCAGCTTCTTCAGCCTTACTGGTCAAAGAATAGACTTGTATTACTGTGATACTGAGTGGTTTTCCTTGAAAATGAACAGAGGTCATTCTGTTGTTTTTGAGATTGCATCCAAGTACTGCATTTCAGACTCTTTTGTTGACTATGATGGCTACTCCATTTCTTCTAAGGGATTCTCCCCAACAGTAGTGGAAATAATGGTCATCTGAGTTAAATTCACCCATTTCAGTCCATTTTAGTTTGCTGACTCCTAAAATGGTGATGTTCACTCTTGCCATCTCTTTTTTGATCACTTCCAGTTTGCCTTGATTCATGAACTTAACATTCCAGGTTTCTATGTAATATTGCTCTTTACAGCATTGGGCTTTACTTCCGTCACAAGTCATATCCACAACTGTCTTCCCCTTTACTTCAGATTAAGAATCAGATTCTACAAGCAGGCTACTGATACACTGCCTTTGATTGCACTGACCCTATAGATCAATTGGAGGAAAGGCCTGGCTCCATAATAATATTGAGTTATCCAGTCTAAGGGCAAAGTGTATCTTTATTCTTTGCATCCTTTTTAAATCTACCATGAATGAGTTTGTAGTTTTAACATAAAGGTATTTTGGTAAATTCATCCATAAGCCCATATTTTGCTTTTTAAACTATTTTAATTAGTATATTAAAATTTCAGTTCTCAGTGCTCACTGCTAGAATATAAAGTATCATTGATTTTTTTTCTTTATTCATCAACTTTGTAATCCTGCTACCTTGCAAAACTCACTTAGTACAAAGAGATTTGGGGAAAGATCTTTTGCTTTCTTTTCCCTCTTTTTGGACTTCTTTTAGATTAGTTTATACTGTTCATCTCTCTTATCGACATACTACATATATGTCTTTTTTTGAACATCAGATTTTTAACTCTATTTTTTCATCTTGTCCCTTTGTGTGTGTGTACCTGCACTATGAAAGATGTAATATGTTTACCAAAGTTATGCAGAAACAGAAGACTAATTAGTATGTAACCAGCAGCTGGAGTGACATGCAAGGCTGTGGTGACGTCACAACTCTAGTCTGTTTGGGGTGTAAAGTTGGAAATCACAATATTTTGAAGGAATTTGATATTTGATACATGTATAAAATATCATGATGCAACTTTCCTTTATTATTCATTTATTTCATTCCATAAGCTCTGACTTAGATGATTCCTTAGGTGAATGAAAACAGTCTGGCTTTATTGCCTCCCTTTCCATGGAGTTCAACCTAGACTTCCATTCTTCATGAATTTTCATGGCCATTTTCAAAGTTCGGTTGTTCTCTCTTCAAAGGAGCAAGCCACAGGCACGGGGGAACTAAGACAATGCAGCCGGTTAAAATGGATGCTTTGCAGATAATAGTAACCTTGATCAGACAACTGACACAGGAGAAGATTTCAGGGTGTACTATAATATTTAATAAAGTTTTACCTTATTGAAGAATTAGAGATTCTTTTTTAATGAATCACTCAGTTAATTCAACAAGACAGCAACTAAAAATTTGAGATTAATACATTGATGTTATATATATATTGTGCACTGACAAGCATAGAAGTAGACTTGCAAGTATTATTGCAATAAATTCAGGAAAAGAAAACTCTAAGATACCATGCAAAATAAATCTCATTTATATAAATGTATCCTAAAAGATGATACTGTTAAACTGTTGCACTCAATATGCTAGCAAATTTGGAAATCTCACCAGTGGCCCCAGGACTAAAAACGGGAAGTTTTCATTTCAATCCCAAAGAAAAGCAAGGCCAAATAATGTTAAAACTACAGTACAACTGCACTCATTTCACATGCTAGCAAGATTATACTCAAAGCCATTCAAACTAGGCTTCAGCAGTATGTGAACCAAGAACTTCCGGAAGTCCAAGCTAGATTTCAAAAAGGTAGAGGAACCAGAGATCAAATTGCCAACATCTGTTGAATAAGAGAAACATCAAGAGAATTACAGAAAAACATCTACTCCTCTTTCACTGAGTACGCTAAAGCCTTTGACTGTGTAGATCACAACAACTGTGGAAAATTCCTCAAGAGAAGGAAATACCAGAGACTCTTACCTGCCTCCTGAGAAACCTGTATGCAGGGCAAGAAGCTATAGTTAGCATGGGACATAGACCAACTGACTGGTTCCAAATTTGGAAAGGAGTACATAAAGGCTGTATATGGTCACCCTGCTTATTTAATTTATATACAGAATGCATCATGCGAAATGCCAGACTGGATGAATCACCAGCTGGAATCAAGATTGCCGGGAGAAATATCAACAACCTCACATATGCAGATGACACCACTTTAATGGCAGAAAGTGAAGAGGATAGTAGCAGTGAAAGTGGACATCCTTGTCTTGTTCCTGACTTTAGGGGAAATGCTTTCAATTTTTCACCATTGAGGATAATGTTTGCTGTGGGTTTGTCATATATAGCTTTTATTATGTTGAGGTATGTTCCTTCTATTCCTGCTTTCTGGAGAGTTTTTATCATAAATGGATGTTGAATTTTATCAAAGGCCTTCTCTGCATCTGTTGAGATAATCATATGGCATTTATTTTTCAATTTGTTAATGTGGTGAATTACATTGATTGATTT
>SJYX01015149.1:3836-105356 GCA_006410675.1 Oreotragus oreotragus | reverse complement strand
ATATGGAATTTAGAAAGATGGTAATGAGGACCCTGCATGCAAGACAGCAAAAAAGATACAGATGTGTAGAGCGGACTTATGGACTCTGAGGGAGAAGGAGAGGGAGAGGGAGAGGGAGGGATGATTTGGGAGAATAGCATTGAAATATGTATACTATCATGTAAGAAATGAATTGCCAGTCTATGTTCAATGCAGGATGCAGGATGCTTGGGGCTGGTGTATGGGGATGATCTGGAGGGATGATGTGGGGTGGGAGGTGGGAGGGGGGTTCATGTTTGAGAGTTCGTGTAAAAAAATAAATAAACACAAAAAATAAATAAATAAAATAAAATAAAATAAATCTAAAAAAAAAAAAAGAAAGTGAAGAGGAACTAAAGAGCCTCTTGATGAGGGTGAAAGAGAAGAATGAAAAAGCTGGCTTAAAATTCAACATTCACAAAACAAAGATCATGGCATGCCATTTCGTTGCTGATGGCAAATAGTGAGGGGGAAGTGGAAACAGTGACAGATTTTATTTTCTAGGGTTCAAAATCATTTGGTAACTGCAGTCATGAAAATTAAAGACACTTAACCCTGGAAGAACAGCTATGGCAAATCTACATAGCATATTAAAAAGCAGAAATAAATAAATTTATATTAAAAACAAACAAAAAAAGCCAAGCCAAGTAGTTAGTCAAAGTATCAACCAGTTTATAATGTGAACAAGTGAGAATTGTGGTTTACATTAAAAGATAGTTAAGAAAAAAAAAGCAGAAACATCACTTTTCCAACAAAGGTAATTTAGTCAATGCTATGGTTTTCCTGTAGTCATGTACGGCTGTCAGAGTTGGACCGTTAAAAAGTCTGAGTTGCAAATATCGATGCTTTCTAATGTGGGGCTGAAGGAGACTCTTGAGAGTCTCTTGAACAGCAAGGAGATCATACCAGTCAATCCTAAAGGAATTCAACCCTGAATATTCATTGGAAGGACTGATGCTGAACCCCAATACTATGGCCACCTGATGCAAAAATCCAACTCATTGGAAAGGATCCTGACACTGGGAAAGATTGAGGGCAGGAGAAAAAAAAAGGGATGACAGAGGATGAGATGGTTGGATGGCATTACTGACTCAATGAACATGAGTCTGAGCAAACTCTGCGAGATAGCAAAAAAACAGGGAAGCCTGGCATGGGGCTGTAAACAGTCGGACATGGATTACCAAATGAACAACAACTCAAGTTGAACAACACTGAAGCTGAACAACAACTCCAGTATTCTTGGCTGGAGAACTCCTCTGACAGAGGAGCCTGGTGGGCTACTGTCTGTGGCATTGCTAGGAGTCAGACACGACTGAGCGATTTACACTTTGATAGAACAACAACAAATGTTAATATAAAATTTTATGAATAAAAACCATTTTAGAAATATAAAGGATGAATAAAAGGCAGGGGAAATACTTTGACTTTCTCATATTGTATTTGGATTTCTACCATGAAGCAGATTTATTTAAAGGTGGCATCTCAGCTTGGGAGAAAAATTCATCCTCACATCCCAAGCTTTGACTTAACTAGGGGAAACTTTAAGCTAGTAGAAGGGTCAGTAAAGAGTTCTTTCTACATCTCCTTCCTGCTCACACCCACTGGGCATCATCATGACGTTCTTCCTAAGGACACTGTTTTCTCAGTGTTGACTCTTAGGACCACATGTGTCAGAATTCCCTGACTACAGAGTTCAAGAATGAGCATTGCTGGAGCTAGAGCTGGGTCTGCATCTTTAATAAACTCCCCAGGGCATTCTAGGGAACATTAAAGTTTAGAAACCACTGCTCTAGGGCATGTGTCCTGGAGGGAGAAACAAGAAAACTGAGCAATTAATACATGTTTAATGCATGTCTCTAACCAAGAGCTTGGTGCCCTGTCCCCTTGGGTTCCCTCCCTGGTGGACAGAGCAGTCTTCACGTCTTCATTTCTGAAGTTGATGAATTGAAGATCAAGCTCTTTTTTCTAATGCTGGTGAGTGGTTCAGGACCACAGAAGTGGATAAATCTTGTCTCCAGGTGCCCTACAGAGAAGCTGAGAAACCAATTCTTACTCAAGGCAGGTAGATCATTCGAGCATAAAGTTCAGAGAAGAACTTGGTCTCCTATGCCAACAGCAGGTGTGTGTGAGTGTGTGTGTGTGTGTACAGGTGTTCAGCACTTCTCCGTGCTCTTGCCTGTGATACTTTTTATTACTAGTTCTTAAAGATGAGGGGAGAACGCATATCAGGGCATATCTCTTTGACACATCTTGGCAGCAACTGCTTTTATTTTGGATTAGGCAACTCTTCAACAAGAGGATTTTGTTGAATCAGGAGGATATTGGAGAATGATAAATATGAGTACTAGTAAAAATACATATAATTGCCAGTAATATTTTTTACTTTGTAGAGCAGTGATATTGCAAGATTGAACTCTAAATACTCTGAGTTCAGTTGACAGGTAAGCTTCTTTTTTCTTCAACCTTTATACATAATTGAACTGGCTATTTATTAAAAAAATTTTTAATGTTGATCATTTTTAAAAAGTTCTTTGCTGAATTTATTACCATATTGTATTATTTCATGTTTTGGTTTTTAGCCATAAGGCATGTGATATCTTTATGCCTGGAACAGGGATTGAACCCATACATCCTGACTTGGAAGCTGAAGTCTAAGCAGTGGATCTCCAGGAAATTCATTGGCTGTGTATTTTTGATCCACTTTCCTTCGAGAATTCATTGCTGAAACATCTTCCTTATCCTTAACACATGAGAGGACTTAAAAGTCAGATTTCCGTAGATCAAGGTGTCACAACCTGAAGGTCAAATCTTATGATTGTATGTTCAGAAATAGAAAAGAAATTAGGGCAGTTTTTAATCTTACTATTTCTCTGCTAAGACACTGTGATAATTTCTCTTTATTGAGATGATGGAAAAATGCCACTGAGCCAGTTTTTTTCTGTATCAAACTCTCTTCTTGGTTGGTAAATTCCTTATATATACATGGTAATACCATTTATCTTAGGGGATTCTGCAGAGACATGGCAATGCAGACAGACACTGACATCTTCTTCAAGAGAAAAGACTCACTTATATATGCCTGCTGCGTTCAAAATGTGCTTCTTTCACTGTCATTTCTCCCCCAGCAGACAGGAGAGGAGCATGAGGAGGGAGAACCAGAGCAGCGAGTCCGAGTTCCTCCTCCTGGGGCTCCCCATCCAGCCAGAGCAGCAGGGCGTGTTCTTTGCCCTGTTCCTGGGCGTGTACCTGATCACAGTTCTGGGCAACCTACTCATCCTCCTGCTCATCAGGCTGGACCCTCGCCTCCACACCCCCATGTACTTCTTCCTCAGCCACTTGGCCCTCACTGACATCTCCTTCTCATCTGTCACCGTCCCTAAAATGCTGATAAACATGCAGACTCAGGATCAATCCATCCCCTATGCAGGATGCATAACACAGATGTATTTCTTCCTCTTTTTTACTGGTCTGGATGATTTCCTGCTCACCTCGATGGCCTATGATCGGTACGTGGCCATCTGCCACCCTCTCCACTACAGCACCGTCATGGGACAGGGGCTGTGCCCCTTACTAGTAACTGCGTCCTGGATTCTCTCCTGTGCCAATGCCCTGTGTCACACCCTTCTCCTGACCCGACTGTCCTTTTGTGCTGACCACAGCATCCCCATTTCTTCTGCGACCTTGATGCCCTGCTGAAGCTCTCCTGTTCAGACACATCCCTCAATGAGCTGGCCATTTTCACAGCAGGAGTGGCCATCATCATCCTCCCACTAGTATGCATCCTGATCTTTGATGGACGTATCTGGGCCACCATCCTGAAGGTCCCCTCCACCAAGGGGATCTGCAAAGCGTTGTCCACATGTGGCTCCCACCTCTCTGTGGTGTCTCTGTATTATGGAGCAATTATTGGGCTGTATATTTTCCCCTCATCCAGCACCTCCAGGGACAAGAGCACCATTGCCTCTGTGATGTACACAGTGGTCAGTCCACTGCTGAACCCCTTCATTTATAGCCTAAGGAACAGGGACATGAAGGGGGCCCTGGAGAGACTCTTGCACAGGGCAAAAGTCTTGTCTCAATGACGTTTGCTCATCTTTGTAAAAGACACGTGTGTTCACAAACCCTCAGATCTTACATCCCTAGATTTGAACCCAGTATAGAATAAATACCCCTCGTCCAAGGTAAGGAGCAGCCGTGAAGAGACAACCCACGCACAAGGTAAGAGAAACCCAAGTAAGATGGTAGGTGTTGCAAGAGGGCATCAGAGGGCAGACACACTGAAACCATACTCACAGAAAACTATTCAGTCTAATCACACTAGGACCAGGGCCTTGTCTAACTCAATGAAACCAAGCCATGCCTGCAGGACAACCCAAGGCGGGTGGGTCATGGTGGAGAGGTCTGACAGAATGTGGTCCACTGGAGAAGGGAATGGCAAGTCACTTCAGTATTCTTGCCTTAAGAACCCCATGAACAGTATGAAAAAGCAAAATGATAGGATATCAAAAGAGAATCTCCCCAGGTCGTTAGGTGCCCAATATGCTGCTGGAGATCAGTGGAGAAATAACTACAGAAAGAATGAAGGGATGGAGCCAAAGCAAAAACAATACCCAGTTGTGCATGTGACTGGTGATAGAAGCAAGATCCGATGCTGTAAAGAACAATATTGCATAGGAACCTGGAATGTCAGGTCCATGAATCAAGGCAAATTGGAAGTGGTCAAACAAGAGATGGCAAGNTAGCCTACCAGGCTCCTCAGTCCATGGGATTCTCCAGGCAAGAGTACTGGAGTGGGTTGCCATTTCCTTCTCCAACTCAGTAATTACTTAACTAAAATAAATGTGTGTATGTGTATGTCCTTTTATATGCATATAAACTTTTGCAGAAACAAATTCAGAACAGAGACATAGAAACCCAATTATTACAAGTCACAGATACACAAATATCACATAAATCTATTGCTTCCTAGGACACTAAAATTGTTAACTTTCCCAAAATATTAAATTGGCACAGAAAAGCTTAAGGGAACTCTCCTATGGAAAAATCACTGATCTTAACAAAGCATTAGAAGATTCTGAGCCACCAGATTTTATTCAAGTCGGGCTTTTAGTTTACTAGTGGTTGGCCAAATGTTGCTCTGACTATAATCAGAGTAAGGGACAAAACAAGTTTATACTGCTATTGCCTTTTCTTGTAATAGATTGGTGGCTGTGGTGAAGGAAAAAAGATATTTTCCAAGAGTCACTAAGTTCCAATTGCTTCACAAATCAGCATATTCCCAAGAAAATAAACATACGGTTCTTATATTTTCTAGTCAGCTCACAAGAGTATATTTAAGCAATCATGTAGCTGTAATAGTAAAATATATTCAGTGTAACTAAAATATCCCAGTAATTATTTTAATTAATATTAAATAGATTAACTGAAAAAGAATGACATTCATAATTAAATGCTATTGCAAAATAGAGGCTACTGTAACATAAGCCACTGTAACCCAATTTAAATTCACTGCTGTGAATTATTAAAATTACACACATATACAGAGAATGTATATTTATTAAAATATTCCATTAATAGCAAAAACTTTTTTCCCTACTAGTTCAGATCCGTTAAACTGAAGCTGAAGGAACAGAGATCTGGGAATGGAATCAGGACAACCAAGGTCTTCAAAACCAAGAAATTTTAAAGAGCACAAACACCTAATGTTCTTTGAGTCTCAGAATCATTTTTACATGAGTTACTTCTAAGTACCTATAATGATGAGAGGATGATAACAGCAAATGTACTAAAACTTACTTGGAGCCAGGCACTGTGATTAGGACTTTACATAGGTTAATTCATTTAATCCTGACAGCAGTCCTTGAAGTACATACCATTCATCAGATGTATTTAATGGATAAGAAAAGTAAGGCACTGGTAGGTTGGGTAATTTGTGCCTGAAATGCTTTAACTACTAAGATGGCAGAGAAAGGGGCTAGATGCCTCCTAAATCTATATGCATAACCAACACATTGCTGCGTAGGGTTAAGGCCAGGAAAAGCAACAACAGATTCCCAATAACAGTACAATGGGGAAGTGATGTACTATTACTTAACTACGTCAGGTAATAGTATATTACATCCAGTCTCCCTTTTACCCTAACATGGACCTCACTGTCTTGCAAACCTCGTACTGGGACACTAAACACTCATCAGAAAACTCACAGAAAGCAGGTGATGCTATCAACATGGTTCAAGAAAGTAAGCAAGGATTCAGCGAGCTATTTTTTCCCGTCACCAATAAATATCGCATCTCTGACCCACATGACTACTTCAGTTCTCCACATACAGATGGGGAGGGACAAGGACTTGGCTTCTAGCATGGTAAGGAAGTCAGACAACAGGTCTGGGACGTAGTTCATAAAGTCCCTAATACCGCTTCAACGTCCACCTAATAGAGCTCATTATGCCACCAGTCGGGTGAGAGGCCGTAACTTTCCTGAGCACCAGAGGCTTTTTTAAGGTTTTAGAAAATGTATTGTAGTAAAAGTTTTCTTAAAACAAACATAAAACTCTTATAGACTAAGTGCTGGTTCCCAAACAAGCAGATGAAAAACACTGGAGGAAGTGACAAACTATTAAAATAAAAAGGAATAAGCAATGATGAATGCGAAAAGAAAATCCATTTCTAGAGACTTCTTGAGATATTTAGAGAAAATTATCACAAATGAAAAGCACATTCATAAGCAGAAAGCATAAATATACATGTCACTAATAACTAAGAAGCACATAATTGTGGGAAGAAATGAACAAGAGTCATCTACCATAGAGAAAGAAGCAGCTGCTTGTTCCAGTAATCCCACAAGTCCTGACTCAGTAAAGTACTTTCCAGAGCAGATACCTTCTTCATCTGGAGATACCACGTCATCTGAGACTGCGGATTCTTCTAAAACATTAGAGGAAATATTCTAGGAGGAAAAAAATGTTTAGGTTTGTGAAATCGTATTAATTTCTTAACATGAATGATACATATCAAGTAATTGAAGATGAAATACAGCTATCAGCTTATTAAAAAAAGGGGGGAGGGTTAGTTAATGCAAAGCTAACAGACAAATCTCCAAAAACTTCTTGTATGGTGAGGATGACAATAAAATGTAACACCACTGCTAACTTTTTCATTAATAAAAAGTTGTAAGAAAGAAAATTTTAAAAAACCATGGGCTAAGGAAAATTGTAATATGACATAGAACACCTAAGGTGATTTAAACAGTGTTTATTTTTAATTTAATTGATGTTGTTAAAACTCCATATCAGGGAAATTGAGATACAAAAATGGTCTCAAGGCTTGCCTAACATACATCAAATTAATGAAAACACTCAGGTATAATAAAAAGCCCTCTTATCCAATGAGATTGGGATCCATTATTACTTCTGAAAAAATGATACATACATACCTTAAATATTTTATTTGAACCTAGGTATTTAATTTATATGCAGAGTACATCGTGAGAAACGCTGGGCTGGAAGAAACACAAGCTGGAATCAAGATTGCTGGGNCAAAATAAAGTCTGACACTGTTTCCACTGTTTCCCCATCTATTTCCCATGAAGTGATGGGACTGGATGCCATGATCTTCGTTTTCTGAATGTTGAGCTTTAAACCAACTTTTTCACTCTCCTCCTTCACTTTCATCAAGAGGCTTTTTAGCTCCTCCTCACTTTCTGCCATAAGGGTGGTGTCATCTGCATATCTGAGGTTATTGATATTTCTGGTTAAGGAAACCTTTTTTAAGCTAAGGAAGTCTCTCACTTGGTTTTACACATACCTTTCTTAAACAATTTAGGCTCACAGCCTCAGAACTGGGAAAGACCTCAGATGTATTGTTCTGTTTGCCCACTTCCAGGGACAGTTTCTTACCCTCCAGAGCACAGACTTCACTGCTGGATGGCTCTCATAGAAAGTTCTCCACAGAAGGGACAAAACCTCCTATTTTTCAATTCAAACCCATTATTATTAGCTTTCCTGAGTGACACATTGTAAATCTATCCATCAATAGGTTTACTATCAATAGATTTACAATCTATCCTGCTTGCCAATTCTTTCATATATTTGAAGGCTGTTTGCATGTACACCTAAGATTTTCCTTGTCGAGGATAAACTTTCCTAGTACTTTCAATTCCTTTCCACTTGACAAGGATCACCTCACTCATGTCATACTAAAAAGCTGCAAAATTTACTAGTAATCTGGTAAATGGTTAACAACTAAAATATATAAGGAATTCATACAGCTCAATAGCAAAAAACAGACATTTCCATGTTGATATTTATTATCAGAATATTGATTTATAATATTAGTGACATTCAGTGATATGGAATTCTACTGTATATGCTCAGATAATGTCTTTATATTGTGCTGTACATGTGCTGTCTCTTATACACATCTAGATGTGTATAAGAGACAGCCAGAATCACTGCAGATGGTCACTGCAGCCATGAAATTAAAAGACGCTTACTCCTTGGAAGAAAAGTTATGACCAACCTGGATAGTATATTCAAAAGCAGAGACATTACTTTGCTGACTAAGGTCTGCCTAGTCAAGGCTATGGTTTTTCCTGTGGTCATGTATGGATGCAACAGTTGGACTGTGAAGAAAGCTGAGCGCCGAAGAATCGATGCTTTTGAAGTGTGGTGTTGGAGAAGACTCTTGAGAGTCCCCTGGACTGCAAGGAGATCCAACCAGTCCATTCTGAAGGAGATCAGCCCTGGGATTTCTTTGGAAGGAATGATGCTAAAGCTGAAACTCCAGTACTTTGGCCACCTCATGTGAAGAGTTGACTCACTGGAAAAGACTGATGCTGGGAGGGATTGGGGGCAGGAGGAGAAGGAGACGACCGAGGATGAGATGGCTGGATGGCATCACGGACTCGATGGACGTGAGTCTGAGTGAACTCCAGGAGATGGTGATGGACAGGGAGGCCTGGCGTGCTGCGATTCATGGGGTCTCAAAGAGTCGGACACGACTGAGCGACTGAACTGAACTGAAATGTTTGATAGTTGAATTGCATTCCTTTACGAATTTGTCTATTTCCTAACAGTTCATTAGCATTAATTGTGAATTTTAAGTTTAGATTCTTGATTTTTGATGTTGACTGTAAGGCTGGGCATTTATATAGCTGGTAGTATTTCATCTCTCCTCTTATTTCCTGGGAATTTATTTCTTTTAAAAAAGTAATTAATTATTTATTATTTATTGGAGGATAATTGCTCTGCAATACTTTGTTGACTTTTGCTATACAACAACGAGAATCAGCTATACGTATACTTATTTTCTCTCTCTCTTGATCCTCTGTCCTACTGTCCCCATGCTTTGCAGCTCTCTAGGTCATCACAGAGCACCACACTGTCTCCTGTGCTATGTAGCATTTTCTCATTAACAATCTAATTACCCATGGTTGTGTATATATGTCAACAGTACTCTCTCAGTTTTTTCCACCCTCTCCTTCTCCCTGAGCAAACTATGTGAAGGACAGGGGAGCCTTGTATGCTGCAGTCCATGGGCTTGCAAAAGTCAGACAACATGACTGAATAACAACAACCCACCTTCCAACTGTGTCCAGAAATTCATTCTCTATATCTGCCTCTCTATTCTTGCCTGTCTAATTGGTTCATCACTACCGTTGTTCTAGACTCCATATGTAGACATTAACATACAATATTTATTTTTCTCTTTTCTCTTATCAGACCCAGACAATATGTAGACCCATCCACATCCCAGCAAATGGCACAATTTTGTTATGTTTTGTGGCTGTATAATATTCTATTGTATGTATGTGTCAGATCCTCTGTATTTATTCCTCTGTCAGTGGACATTTAATACTGTATATAAAATAAACAACTAATGACAATATACTGTATAGCACAGGGAACTCTACTCAAAGCTCTGTAGTGGCCTAAATGGGACCTCTGTGATGTATACAGTGGTCACTCCACTGATGAACCCCTTCATTTATGGCCTAAGGAACAGGGACATGTAGGGGGCCCTGGAGAGACTCTTGCACAAGGCAAAAGTCTTGTCTCAATGTTTGCTCATCTTTGTAACAGCCACGTGTGTTCACACAAACCCCAGATCCTACACTGCTAGATTTGAGCCTGGCAAGAAATGAATACTCAGTGAATGTTTGACCACTTGATTACATTCTGTTACAGTTCCCTTACAATTTATTAGTATAAATTATGGATTCTGAGTAGATATTCTTGATTTTTGATCTTGTCTATTAGATTGAGAAATTACACAGCTGGTAATACTTATGTCTCTAGTCTTATTTCTCAGGAATTTATTAGTTCTTTTAAAAACATATCTATTGAGCTAAAATTGTCATATACACATTGTAAATATTTAATGTGTATATTTCATATTTCGATGTATATACATTGTGGAATAACCACTACAATCAAGTTCACATATTCATCAGCATTCATTAAGTTATCAGTTTAATCCATTTGTGTGTGTGTGTTTATTGAGAAGATATAATTTATTATCCACTCTATTAGTAAATATCAAGCATACTGTATGTGTGTGTTAGTTGAACAGTCATGTCCAACTCTTTGTGACCCCGTGGGCTGTAGCCCATCAGGTTCCTCTGTCCATGAAATTCTCAGGCAAGAATACTGGAGTGGGTTGTCATTCCCTTCTCTAGGAGATCTCCCCAACCCAAGGGTCAAACCCAGGTCTCCTGCATCGCAGGCAGATTCTTCACCATCTGAGCCAGCAGAAAAGCCACACAATATATACAGTATTTTTAACTGTAGTCCTCATGCCATACTTTGGACCTCCCAAGAAGTCATACATCTGCATAACTGGAACTTTGTACATTATGCCAAGTGAAATAAGTCAAATTCAAGAAAAGACCAATATTTCATGATCTCACTTATATATGGAATCTAAAATAGTCAAATTCACAGAAGCAGAGACCAGAATGGTGGTTCCTAGAGGATGGAGAGAAAGAAACGGGGTTCTTCTGACCTGCTGGAAGATACTGTCTAACAAGGCTCCCCAGCACAGGAAGCTTGGGATTTGTAATATATCTTCTTTCCTTTCCTCACTTCCCCTTCAGTGTTCTTTTCAGTTTTTCTTGGTGGTGGTAATGATGGTGGATCCGGAGAAGAAGCTGTATAGTAGCCTTTAATGCTCCAGGAAACAATCTACAGATATGAGTTCAGGTCCTTCACTTTAGGACTCAAAGTTTGTTCTTGATTTAGAAACATTGAAACAAAGCCTATGGACTTTTCTGACTGCATGTGTCAAGAAGACACATGCTCAGCCCAGACTGGGACTGGAGTCTTCTGTTGCCCACACTGAATTTGGAGCATGTCACTTTCAATGTCAAAATCTGTCTCCCAGAAACTCATTCGTACTCAGTTTAGTGAACCTTGGTTTATGTTATAAGCCAAGTAATCTATTTTCTTTGACAATCAGTGAAGGGTCACATAGTTTTCTTTGTTCAGACTGCAGTCATTTAAGGACAAACATGGTCAAATCGGCTTCTGAGGCTCAGCACCACATGAGTGTAAGAGAAGAGTATTTGGGAAAGATAGAGCTCAAGTAAGTTGTATCTGCCATGGGGTATGGCCTCAAACAACTCACTTAACTCCTCTAAATATAAATTTCCCCTGTGTAAATTAAAATATTATAAAACTTTCAATGTATTTTTTATTAAAAAATTAAATACTAAATTTTATCAGCATTGCAATTGACCAAGAATAATCAATATTAGCTTTCCATACCAATTCATCAGAGGTGAATTTTGGAGGAGAACTTGCATAAATATTCCTGAATTATGCTGACTTGGAATCATGGAATAGAGATTATATTCACAATACAAAGGTAACGTGCAGTCCTAGGGACACAGTTACACATCTTGGCTGATGAGGCTAGAACCAAATGGCCAAGAAACAATTGGTAAGTTGGTGGCTGAGTAGATGAGAAAGAGATCAGAAGAGTATCTTACTCTCTGCTTAACATTCACTCAGAGAGTGATCCTTGACCTGGAGCTGGTGAGCTCATGTTCAGTCATGTCTGACTCTTTGTGAGTAGCGTATGGACTGTAGCTCACCAGACTCCTCTGTCCATGGACTTTTCAGGCAAGAATGCTGGAGTGGGTTGTCATTCCCTTCTCCAAGGAGTCTTCCCAACACCAGGAATCGAACCTGCATCTCCTGTGTCTCCTGCATTGCAGGCAGATTCTTTCCCAGTTGAGCCATCAGGGAAACCCCTGGAGCTGATGAAACTGCTATTTAACACCCCAGTTTCCTTTGTAGAAGGACAAAGTTGTCCCCTACCCCAACCCTGAACAATTAAGCTGCAGGCATGGAGTTACTGTGTCTGCGGGCTTAGTATCTTCCAGTTCCAGAACCCAAACCTGAACAGAGCTGAAGCCTTTCATGCTGTCCTAGAGAAAGGATGCTGTGTTTGGCCTGGGCACACCCATGAGTGCCTGGCTCAGCATCCCTGTTGGCAGTGGAGTTCTGTTTTTGGACCCCTGATCATATACCTGGTTGTCTCTGGCCCATTCCCTAAAGAGGTCACTGCTGTTCTTCACATTTTTGGTCATGGGTGGGTGACAGTGCTCTGAATGGATTTTTCTCAACAAATGTCAGAGGCACTTGCTTGTTGGGAAGAGTTTCATCACCACCTGCTATACTAGATTGGCTTTCCTTGGTTATGGACAGTCCAAAGCAAGCTGGTATGCACCATATTGATTTGGTTATGTATATAACACTTCTGAAAATCTCTCTGAAAGTATGAACTTTGGAGTATCTTCCCTCAGCCATGCCAGGGCGGTCTACACAGGGCGGTCTCACTGTAAGTGAGAGAGAGAATAAGTTTCTGACTACCTGCTTTTTTATAAAAGGGCTCCAAGCAGGAGGAAGGAAGTACCCTGAATAGTGAAGGAGTGACCAGAAACTCTTCATCACCCATCCATGAACAGATCCCAATCAGAAGCACTTCTTACTCAGATCACACCTCCAAAAAGGAGACTTAGAAATGATTTGTAATCCAGTGTGAATTGTTTTAATGTCAATATCACATTAACCTTATTTGAATTGGGGATCTAAAATAATTGAAGGGTGAACTTAGAGATTGGGGTCTGGATGACAGGATGTACCAGGAGATAAATAAGTTTGGAAATTTGAGTACAGTTATAACTGTTCTGGTGTGGGAAACCCAGTCTCATCTCCTAGTCTGTTTGGGACCTGTAGGATAAATGTAAACCCAGCCACCCAACAGGGTTCCTATATGCACTGCATTGTTACTGGATTAAGACTACCTGAGGGTCAGAATGAGTAGAGAAGGTGAGCTGATGGGGGCCAGTGTGAGCAGCAGGTTCAGGGTATCAGAGGGGTCATGGATGGCAAGGTTGGTTGGATGCTGTCTTCAATAATCTCACATCCCAGCCTCTGCCATGTCCATGTGATCTGTCAACATGAGCTTTAGAACCCTGCCAGAAATGCCTTTCCTAAAAGAGCCAATCATGAGGGGCAGAAGATATTTTCTTGCCAATTCTAAGGACAGAAAGAACGCTAGAGGTTAATAGTTCAGTGAGACTAGACTATCAGTTCCCCATAGTCTGCAAAATAATAGATGTCAAGAGAATGAAAGGAGGGTCATCAAAAAGAAGATGGGTGATCCGCCTCCCAGAATACTGGAAATAAAAGCAAACATAAACAAATGGGATCTAATTAAAATTAAAAGCTTCTGCGCAACAAAGGAAACTATAAGCAAGGTGAAAAGACAACCCTCTGAATGGGAGAAAATAATAGCAAATGAAGCAACTGACAAACAACTAATCTCAAAAATATACAAGCAACTTATACAGCTCAATTCCAGAAAAATAAACGACCCAATCAAAAATGGGCCAAAGAACTAAATAGACATTTCTCCAAAGAAGACATACGGATGGCTAACAAACACATGAAAAGATGCTCAACGTCACTCATTATCAGAGAAATGCAAATCAAGACCACAATGAGATACCACTTCACACCAGTCAGAATGGCTGCGATCCAAAAGTCTGCAAGCAATAAATGCTGGAGAGGGTGTGGAGAAAAGGGAACCCTCTTACACTGTTGGTGGGAATGCAAACTAGTACAGCCACTATGGAGAACAGTGTGGAGATTCCTTAAGAAATTGCAAATAGAACTGCCTTATGACCCAGCAATCCCATTGCTGGGCATACACACAGAGGAAACCAGAATAGAAAGAGACACATGTACCCCAATGTTCATCGCAGCACTGTTTATAATAGCCAGGACATGGAAACAACCTAGATGTCCATCAGCAGATGAATGGATAAGAAAGCTGTGGTACATATACACAATGGAGTATTACTCAGCCATTAAAAAAAAAAAGAGGCAATATGTTTTAAATATGCCCATTTTTTTTTTATCCCACAAGTTATTAGAAGTATAACAAATAATTCAGAATTCATAACATGGGTCTTAATCAATAGCACAATTTCATGTGAAATGTGAGCACTTCTATTTGACATGTTAATTAAAATAGCATCTTTTCCTCTCCTAAAAGTCTTAGGGTCCTCTAAACGGGTCTTTAGCCCCATGCAACTCAGTTCCCTGTGAAGAGAGCTAGTTAAACCCCACTCCCTCCCTCCCGCCCTTCCTCCTTCTTCCCTGTGGGAGGAAAGGCAACATTTGGATGCAAGAGCTGGGTGTACCCTCAGCGCTTCCTTCGCCTGCTTGGGATCTGCCTGCCCATGGGAGAGGATGCTCTACTGCGCCCTTTCCGAATGGCCACAGGCTTCTGCCCCATATGGGGAGTCCTATGTACGCCCAGTTGTGTCAGGGATGGAGTGACAAGGGATCTGTCATGGCAACATAGTCACGTTAGCTGTGGACCCAACCCACACTCCAGCTGTAAGCATCAGAGGGGATGGTATTCAAGGTGGGTTATAGCAACACTGTGGACCCTACTTTTCTTTTTATACGTTGTAACTGGGATAGAAAAGAGAGAGGTTTATTTATAGATGAGTTCAACCCTGAACACTCCCCATTTCAGACTTCAGAAGTTCGGACTTCACCTAAAAATGGGTGTCCAACTCTTCTGACCCCATGGACTTTAGCCCACCAGGCTCCTCTGTCCAAGGGATTCTCCTAACAAGAACACTGGAGTGGTTTCCCATTTCCTCCTCTAGGGTGTCTTCCCAACCCAGGGATCTGCTGGGTCTGCTGCATTGCAGGTGGTCTCTTTACCTGCTGCATCAACAGGCAAGCCCTCCATCTACAGATATAAAGCAAGCTCCTTGGGGTTCCACTCTTACATCCAGGGTGACAGCCCAAGTCTTCCGGTCTAGTTCATAAGCCCCAAGAATGAAGCCTCTGTTGTCTCTGGACAAGGGCTGCAAGTACATGTTTGTATATTTTATGTAACTTTCACATCTAGTGATGCAAAGACTTAGTCAGTCTGATTGTTAATAACTCAGTTGGAGACTTAGATTTAACATGATATGTTAAAGTAACCAAGAACACATGTAGAGTGTTTAGTCATAGGAAATATTTCAATTTTGTATAATAACCACAAATATACATAATTAAATTATTCATAAGGAAAGTATTAGAAGCAAAAAAATAATGCTATAGAACCTGGATAGGATCTAAAGCTTAATCTACATCATAGCTGATAAAAGTCTTCAAATTAAACTGAATGCAAATGATAACCTCTATCAGAGATGATGATTCATTATTATATATAACAGTTAATTCACACTGGATTGCTGTGTCTGAAGCACACACTGTTACCTCTTGATTCATCTCTTCTCTCCCCTCACTGTTCACACTCCCTTTGCCCCTGGATGTTCCTTGCTTGGAAGATTCAAGTAGACAACTCCAGACTGGATAGTTCAAACATAGAACAAACACCAGGTGGTGAAATAGGGAGATGATAATTTCCTAGCTTACACATAGTTGCCAGGAATGGGAGTAAAAGAAGACTCGATACCTCCCCCAAGGCATGTAATGTACTACACACTATTTCTTCACTTTCCTGCATGTGTACATTCTCCATTTGATACAGAGAAAACCCTGTATTGCTTCTGTAAGTTTCCCCACAAATGGGAACTCTTTCAGCATAGCAACAAGAAAAATGCCAGTATTATCCTCACCTTAGAAAGACAAATAGAAACTTAAATATAAGCTAAGTAAAACATGAGGTTATTTTGTTTTAGCTTGGTTTACTTTTAAAAAATGGAAAATAAAATAAGCAAGAAAATATGTAATCAATGTTTGAATTTGTTCAAATATCCGTATCTCTAAAATTCCTACTGAGCAAAACGTTTAAAAGACCCAGGTTCAGTGGGTCCGAGTGGCTCGTGTGGTTTAGGTGTTCATCTCCCTTGCAACTTTGAGCTGACATAGTAACTACTGATATAATCACTGTGACAAATTCCCTTTTTCATGTTTTGTTACTTGTGGCCAGACACAAAGGATGATAAGTCACCTAAACTTAAATCTTCCTTGATATCAGAAGGGCTATCCGATCAGAGAGAGAGGATCTAACCAGAAAGTAACTTCATCTATGGTTTTGAAAATGATTCATAATGAAGAACAGCATGGAAGCTGCATTAAAAAAAAAAAAAAACTGAATACAAAGCTAACATATGATCCAGCAAACCCACTCCTGGGCATATATTCGGAGAAAAACATAATTCAAAAGGATATGTGCACCCCAATGTTCACTGAAGCTCTGTTTATGATAGCCAAGACACTGAAGCAACCTATTTGTCTATTGACAGTTGAAAGGATGAAGAAGTTGTGGCACTTACATAAAGTGGAATATTACTCAGCCATAAAAATGAAATAATGCCATTTGCAGCAACATGGATGAACCTAGAGACTGTCACACTAAGTGAAGTAAGTCAGAAAGCGAAAGCAAATACCCTATGATATTGCTTATAAGTGGAATGTGGAAAAATGGTACAAATGAAAGTATTAACGAAACAGAAACAGAGTCATGGATGTAGAAAACAAACCAACGGTTACCAGGGGAAGGAGTGGGGAGGGATAAGTTGGGAGACTGGGATTGACATATACACACTACTATATATAAAACATAATGAGCAAAGGCCCACTGTGTGTGTGTGTGTGTGTGTGCTTAGTTGCTCAGTCATGTCCGACTCTTTGAGACCCCAGGGAATGTACAGCCCACCAGGCTCCTCTCTCCATGGAATTCTCCAGGCAAGAATACTGGAGTGGGTTTGCCATGCTTCCTTCAAGGGGATCTTCCTGACCCAGGGATCGAACCCAGGTGTCCCACATTGCAGGTGGATTCTTTACTATCTGAGCCTCCAGGGAAGCCCTGCCAGGTTTCTCTGTCCATGGAATTCTCTAGGCAAGAATAGTGGAGAGGGGAACCATTCCCTTCTCCAGGGGATTTTCACAACCCACGGACTGAAACCAGTTCTCTTGCATTGCAGGCAGATTCTTTTTTTTTTTTTTTTTTAGAATAGCTTTCCTTTTTTTTTCTTTTTTAAAATCATTTACTTTAATTGGAGGATAATCACTTCACAATATTGAGATGATTTTTGCCACAGCTCAGCATGAATCAGCCATGGGTGTACACCATGGGTCCATCACCCTGCACCCCTCCCCCAGCTCCCTCCTCACGCCCTCCCTCTGGGTTGTCCCAGGACAGCGACTTTGAGTGCCCTGCTTCATGCATCAGCCTTGCACTGGTCGCCTATTTCACATGTTTAATTCTGTTCTCTCAAGTCATCCCACCTTCGCCTTCTCCCACAGAGTCCAAAAGTCTGTCCTTTACATCTGTGTCTCTTTTGCTGCCTTGCATATAGGATCGTCATTGCTGCAGGCAGGTTCTTTTCTGTTTGAGCCACCAGGGAATCCTTCCACTCTATAGTCCAGGAAAAGTGAACAGTATAGTATAGGAAAGTGAATCAGTCATATATACACATATATTCCCTCTTTTTTATTTTATTTTTTCAGATTCTTTCCTCATATAGGTCATTATAGAATATTGACTAGAGCTCCCTACTGTATAGCACAGAGAACTCTACTCAACACTCTGTAATATTCTGTAGTGAGGAAAGAATCCAAAAAAGAGGGGATATATGTGTACATATAGCTGATTCGCTTTCCTGTACAGCTGAAACTAACACAGCATTGGAAATCAACTCCAATTTTTTTTAACAAAATCATGATTCAGGCACTTAAATAAAATCTGCTTGACTAGTATAATGTGGGGGAATACCATGTACCTGTCCTGGAAATTATGTATACTTTTGTGCCATTATTTTTCTAGAATGTTACCTTTACTAGCTCTCCAGCCATGGGAATATCATCTTTTCTGATCCTTGAGTATCTCAGCATTTAGTTGTGTTCTTGATATAGAGGTGCTGTGCTGCTGCTGCTGCTGCTGCTAAGTCACTTCAGTCGTGTCCGACTCTGTGTGACCCCATAGAGGGCAGCCCACCAGGCTCCCCCATCCCTGGGATTCTCCAGGCAAGAATACTGGAGTGGGTTGCCATTTCCTTCTCCAATGCATGAAAGAGAAAAGTGAAAGGGAAGTCGCTCAGTCTGTCCGACTGNACATGCTACTGCTGCTAAGTCACTTCAGTCGTGTCCGACTCTGTGTGACCCCATAGACAGCAGCCCACCAGGCTCCCCCATCCCTGGGATTCTCCAGGCAAGAATACTGGAGTGGGTTGCCATTTCCTTCTCCAATGCATGAAAGAGAAAAGTGAAAGTGAAGTCGCTCAGTCTGTCCGACTGTTAGCGACCCCATAGACGGCAGCCCACCAGGCTACTCCGTCCATTGGATTTTCCAGGCAAGAGTACTGGGGTGGGGTGCCATTGCCTTCCCTGCATACAATTGTTATGTGGCTGAAGTGAATTAATAAACATGAAGCACTTAACAATAGTAAGAACTCTGAAAGTATATTATTACCATGCAGAAAGGTTACACGTGCTTATTTATTTGTAAGCCCAACTTAGCGTTCAAGTAACTCTTGAATATGCATCACTAACAAAGGGAAACACTAGATTTTGCAAGCAATGAGTTGGTACAGGCACTTCTCATCAAGTAAACACTGTTAGGCCACCTTAACTGCAAGGTGTTGCCAGTCTCTAGGTCACAGTTTGAACTTGCCACCAGAGGGCGCCAACAATGGGTTCCTGACAAAGCTGTGCAAAAATGAAGGCAAGGAGAGGCAGAAACAGGTTGATTAACTTTAGACTGACTTCCGGGCCTACTCCAGTCCCTCGGAGGCAGGATACTTTTTTTACATTTAAAAGTCCAGTTGCAGCCTCAAAAACCTTCTGGTTTAAATGACTGATGTTGGTTTGAGTTTTAAGCTACATAGCCAACACCTTTTTCTGAGTCACATTGCCATTCGACTTGCAGAGATGGCTGCAAGACTTACTTCCTCATAGATGGTGAGCTGGGCTCACAAACCACCAGCAATGGCCCAGCCCATTTCCAATGCAGTTAGTGTGTTCATGCGCCTCCAGTGCACACGAAGATATTCTGACTGAATCACTGTCCATATTATTCCATATTACTCAGGTATATGTAAAAATATCTTCAAGTGTGCATGCTAAGTCCTTTAGTTGTGTCTGACCCTTTGCGACCTCATGGACTATAACCCACCAGGCTCTTCTGTCCATGGCAAGAATACTGGAGTGGGTTGCCATGCCCTCCTCCAAGGAAGTGTGCATCTTACTTGTACCTAATAATTGCATATTCTGGTGAGTCACTTTTTAAATCTACACCTTCACTGTAACATTGTAGTTCTCCATTTATAGCCTGCTTCGTAAAAAATTATCTTTGTCATTTCCCAGTCTCTGTTTTTAATTAATCCATTTAAAACCTATTTCAAAAAAATAGATGCATTTTTATATTCAAATTGTATTCAGTTGTACATAGACCAGTATTTTCATCTTTTTGGCAGCTGTAGTAACATTTTAGATCCATTTGTTATCTTTTGTTATCCACACAGCATCATTTGCCATTTTTAAAAGTTAACTACTATTCAATCACACACTGAATTACTTGCATTGTTCAGGAAATCGTTGGAGGAAAATGTAACTGTTAAACACCTGAACAGAACAGAAACTTGGATGTTATAGTTGCACAAAACGTGTTCTAGCTCACTCTCTGTGCGAGCTCAAGTCTTTCTGGGTTTTGAGGCCGATAGCGTCCGGCCCCACTTCCTCTCTGGCTTGTCTCCTGCTCACTCTTCCCTGTTCTTCCTGCCCTGACCTCCACATCAGTCCTTGAATATCCTGGGCCAACCATCTTCTCAAAACTTGAGCACTAGCTGGAGGCTCTTCCTTTATCGCTCTTTCCCCGGATATTACTTCCTTATCTCAAATAGCCCTCCTTCACTGAGTTCTCCCCTGATCACCCTCTGTGATATGAAACATCTTCAGTATCCTTCACCCCCAACCCCCACTATTTTTTCCCATGACATCTGTCACTTCTATCTCACGGTCGGTGTTATTTTCTTCACTTTTTTATGTATTGTCTGTCTCCCCATCCCGGAATGTAAGCTCCACAAGAGCAAGGATTTTTGTTTGCTTTTCCCTTTTTAAGTATCCATGGTGCCTAGAATAGAGACTGGCATATAATGGATGTTAAGTAAATATCTTTTAACTAACTGAAAGATATTAATAATACAAAATTTTCCTGAGTAATAAGCTATCTCTTTACCGTTTATACTATGAGCATCGCACCTATTATCGTGTCTGCAGTTTTAGCTAAAACTGAGATGGCCACTAATCATTAATTTCAAGTGGTGCTTAGATTTTTGGCGGGGGCGGGAAGGGGGGGGCGGGTGAACTAGAGCTCAGCCTCAAGCCATTCCCCTTCTAGCATAATCACAAGGTCAGATCTTCTAGGGGAAAAACCTCATGCAGGGTCAGAGGATTCCGTGATCGTTAAAATTTTCTTGTGAAGTTTTCTCTCTCCATGAGGAGAGCGACACTTTCAGGCTGTGACTCTTCTCCATGATCTCTAAGACCCTCCCCGAGCCTCTCCACCAGGCATGTCGCACTGCATGTCTGCAATGAGGAGGAGGCCAGGGAAAGGCTGCAAAGTTCTGTTCATCTAAAAACCACGTTCATTTTCCCTGTATATGTCTATAATACAATCAAGATTAATCGGTCCCTCAATTCCCCCAAAACAAGTAAAAAATTGATGATTGCCTTTCACCATGACCCCAATTTCTCCCCTAAAGAGAGTCATAAAAAGAATCAGATGTCACAAAAAGTATGTACCACAAAACCAATGAGTTTTTGATTCAATGGGCTTCATTAAAATTAAAAATGTTTGCTATTCAAAAGACAATATTAAAAAATGAAAAGATAAGTCACCATCCAGGAGAAAACATTTACAAATCATATAACTAGATCAACTTGTATCCAGAACATTTTTTTAAGTCTTACAATTCAATAATAAGGACAAATAACTCAATTTTAAAACAAATGGGCAAAAGAGTTAAACATATACTTCACCAAAGAAAACATACGGATAGCAAGTAAACACATAAAACGATGTTCAGTATTATTGGTCACTGCGAAAATGCAAATCAAAACCATGATGAGAAACCATCACAAATCCTCCAGCAGAAAGGCTATAATAAAAAAGACAGATAATAAGTGTTGGGAGGATATGAAGAAACCCTCAGACATTGCTAGTAGAAATGTAAAAAGGAAAAGCTTTAAGCTTTAATACTGCTGATGGCCCTTTTCCCTGCTTTTTGAACAAAGGGCCAGGCATTTGCATTTTGCACTAGAGGTACAAAGAAAGAAGCTGTAATGAAGAGGAATGAAGTAATGACCTATGCAACAGCAGGCATGAACCTCACCACCATTCTGCTTGATAAAACAAGCAGAAACCAAAGACCACAGATTACATGATTCTATTTATAGAATAGTTCTAGGGAATGAAACGGTAAAACTATAGATTCAGACAGCAGATCTGTGTTTATCTGGCGCTGGAGGATGGACGCAGAGATTGAGTGTGAAAGGCCCAAGGGAACGTTCAGGGTAATGGAAGCATTCTAAAATGGGATTGTGGAGAAGGTTTAAATGTATTTAAAGACTAAGACTCACTGGACTGTACACTTATGATGTGTAAATTTTAAGGTATTCAAATTGTATCTCAATAACGTTGCTTACAGAAAGAATCTGAAGTCCTTGCTCCTATTTCCCACAGCTGACCCACACATCTCATAAGGCAGCCTGGCCAGACCTGCAGACGTAGCTGCACAGGGTAGGGACCCCTCAGTCCAAAGCCAAGGAAACAGGATTAGTCCCAAGGCTGAGAACACCTGGGCAACTGAAGATCCACTCCCAACCCCACCACCATCTGCTCTATTTCCCACAGCTGACCCACACATCTCATAAGGCAGCCTGGCCAGACCTGCAGACATAGCTGCACAGGGTAGGGACCCCTCAGTCCAAAGCCAAGGAAACAGGATTAGTCCCAAGGCTGAGAACACCTGGGCAACTGAAGATCCACTCCCAACCCCACCACCATCTGCAAAGAGATGGGAGAGTACTGCCAACACCTGGGTAGTACACGGTACTGAATTTTCTAAAGGAATCAAAAAAGAGTAGAACTCTGTTGGCCAGTCTGTCTTTGTGGAACCTGCATTTTCTGTGATTCTGGAATAAGAAAGAATCAAGAACAAACTTATTGTGCTAGACAGAATCCTAAGATGGCCCCCATGAATCCCTACCCACTGTGGTCATTCCCTGCATAATCGCTTTCCCATCAGAGTGGGCAGGATCTGTGATTTACATCTAGCCAATAGAATATGCAGCCTTGAAATTAAGAGACGCTTGCTCCTTAGAAGGAAGGCCATGAAAAACCTAGACAGTGTATTTGAAAGCAGAGACATCACTTTCCTGACAAAGGTCCATATAGTCAAAGCTATGATTTTTCCAGTAGTCATGTAGAGATGTGAGATTTGGACCATAAAGAAGGCTGAACACCGAAGAATTGATGCTTTCGAATTGTGATGCTGGAGAAGACTCTTGAGAGTCCCTTTAGACCACAAGGAAATCAAACCAGTCAATCCCAAAGGAAATCAACCCTGAATGTTCACTGGTAGGACTGACGCAGAAGCTCCAATAATTTGGCCACCTGATGCGAAGAACTGACTCATTAGAAAAGACCCTGATGCTGGGAAAGATTGAGGGCAAGCAAAGGAGGGGATGACAGAGGATGAGATGGTGATTGGACGGCATCACTAACTCAATGGACATGAACTGGAGCAAACTCTGGGAGACAGTAGAGGACAGAGGAGCCTGGCGTGCTGCCGCCCATGGGGTC
This sequence comes from Oreotragus oreotragus, assembly GCA_006410675.1. Taxonomy (NCBI): domain Eukaryota; kingdom Metazoa; phylum Chordata; class Mammalia; order Artiodactyla; family Bovidae; genus Oreotragus; species Oreotragus oreotragus. The sequence continues at coordinate 81,995 of SJYX01015149.1, read as the reverse complement.
GCAGAGTCAGACGTGACTTAGCAACTGAACAACAACAACACAATATGGCAAAGAAAAAGGAATTTTGCAGACATAATCAAGGTTTCAAATCAGTTGATTTTTAGTTCATCAAAAGGGAGATCATTGAGGGTGGGACTGACTTAATCAGGTGAGAGCCCTCCATGAGGTCAGAAATTCCCCTTGCTGGCTTAATGAAGTAAGCCCCCATGTTAAGGAAACCCACATGGCAGGGAGTTGTGGGTGGCTTCTAAGATCTGAAGGCAGCCTGCAGCTGAAAGTCAGTAAAAAGTTGGAGCCCTCAGCTATAGGGCTGTAAGGAAGTGAGTGAAAGTCACTCAGTGGTGTCCAACTCTTTGTGACCAGTCCATGGAATTCTCCAGGCCAGAATACTGGAGCGGGTAGCCCATCCCTTCTCCAGCGGATCTTCCCGACCCAGGAACTGAACTGGGGAAGGAAATGAATTCAGCTGATAACCTGGAGGAACTTAGAAGCAAATTCTTCTCCAAATGAGAATGCAGTCTAGCCAACACCCTAACTGCAGCCCAACAAGAGCCTCAGCAGAGAACACAGCTAAACTATACTAACCTCCCAACCCTCTGAAACTGGGAGATAATAAATGTATCTTGTGTTCAATAGCTATGTGTAGAGTAATTCATTAAACAAGAGAAAAATATACTCTTGCCCACACAGAAGAAGCATCCTTAACTTTGTCCGACTTTAAGACAGTTACATGTCATCAGGGCATCTGAGCCGCTAAGCTCATGAGAGTAGACTATTAAGTGTGGCCACTGAGTTTGCATGAGTGCAAGCTTAGTCGCTTAGTCATGTCTGACTCTTTGTGACCCCATGGACTGTATGTAGCCCGCCAGGCTCCTCTGTCCATGGAATTTCCCAGGCAAGAACATCCGAGTGGGTAGCCATTTCCTTCTGCAGAGGATCTTCCTGACCCAGGGATCAAACCCTTGTCTCCGGTCTCCTGAATCGCTGGCGGGTTCTTTACTGACTGAGCCACTGGGGTGCTGTGGAAAACCAGAGAGCTAAACGTGGTAGCCCAGATGCTAAAGAGTCTGCCTGCAAAGCAAGAGGCCCAGATTCGGTTCCGGTTCAGGAGGATCCACTGGAGAAGGGCTGGACTACCCACTCCAGTACTCTTGGGTTTCCCTGATGGCCCAGATGCTAAAGAATCTGCCTGCAATGCGGAAGACCTGGCTTCAATCCCTGGGTTGAGAAGATCCCCTGGGGGAGGGCATGGCAGCCCGCTCCAGTATTCTTGCCTGGAGAATCCCCATGGACAGAGGAGCCTGGCAGGCTACATACAGTCCATGGGATCACAGTCAGACACGACTGAGCGACTAAGCACAGCACAGCACACGTGACTTTATGGGGGAAATGGGGCTGGGTCGGAAATCAATTTTATCCCATTAACATCAGAATGGGTGACTGCTATAGCTTAAAATGAGAAGGTATGTGAAAGGGCCTACAGCAATACCTGGCACATGATAGATGTTCCATGTTACTTTTGGGGCTTCTCAGTGGCTCAGTGATGGCTTGCCTGCTAATGCAGGAGATGCGGGTTGGATCCGTGGGTCGAGAAGATCCCCTGGAATAGGAAATGGCAACACACTCCAGTATTCTTACCTGGGAAATCCCATTGACAGAGGAGCCTGGCAGGCTACATACAATCCTTGGGGCTGCAAAACAGACACGATTTACTCACTAAACAACAAGTGCTACCTTACTCTTAACCCATGTGAAGCCTCTTCTTTTCTGCCTAACAAAAATGTCAGTGTGCAGTTAAACAGTGATATTCTAGAGACAACAGGTCCAGCTTCATTTTCTTATCTAGGGTATCAGGACTCCTTAGCAGGCCAGCAAAGGACGTATCTTAAACCAGTGATCCTGAAGCTATTACAGAGCCACAGTATTTGCACCACCCAATGGTTCTGGCATATGCAGGTGGGTTCACTCATACTGGCCACTCCTACATTAAAGAACAATAAATGACAAGAGCTGCCAGTTTCAGCTTAAATGTATGACAAGAAGGATCCTACATTCTTTTCTCCCACACAACCCAAGCTGTGAATGACAGCTCCTGGAAAAAGCTGTTCTAACGAACGACCACCAGGGGGCGTCATACCATTAAAAAAACAACAACAACAATGAACCGGCTCATCAGCGGGATTACTTCAAATTCATTATCAAATGACAAAGACCCTTTCTGAGTTCCTCCACAGACGTAGCCCTCAGGGTGACCTGTGGTTTGGGGAGTTCTCTAGATACGGCAGAAAGTTCAGATTGGACCAAATGTTATTCAATTCAGTTTAGTTCATCTCTATTGAACCCCACTTCCGTCCATTGGATTTTCCAGGCAAGAGTACTGGGGTGGGGTGCCATTGCCTTCCCCATATATGGAGAGAGTAACATAGAAATTTACATTACCACATGTAAAGTAGAGAGCCAATGGGAATTTGTGGTGTGACTCAAGGAACTCAAACAGGGGCTCTGTATCAACCTAGAGGAGTTGGGTGGGGAGGGAGATGGGAGGAAGGTTCAAAGGGGAGGGGATATATGTAGACCTATGGCTGATTCATGTTGATGTTTGCAGAAACCAACAAAACTATGTTAAGTAATTATCCTTCAATTAAAAATAAATTTTTAAAAAAAGTCAGCTTCTGGGCAAATACACTATTATGATCAAAGATGAGATTCTACATTATGAAATAAACATCTTACTGACCACTTCAAAAAAAGTACTGTGTGGTCAAATCTAAACTGAGATGAATTCAGATGTGTTAGGGTAAACTAATGATAGTCTGTATATATATAAAGCATCCATCCACTGGAGCAAATGCCCACGTATGTGGAAGAAATTGGTTACTGTGTCACTGAGGGCAGTTTATCAGGTAGACTCTGCCTATATTCAAGTGACAGAGCAGGACAGGTGAGGATGAGGAAGAAGCTGGCCCTCCCCATCTACAGTCTGTTTTGTTTTTTCCCATTGATGCCCCTTTAAAAATCACACAGGCATTAGAAATGTAGTCATTTCCATCCGGTTTCATGAGTGAAAAGCACAGGCTTTCTGTGTAGAGATCCAAATTTTTAGACATCACGTGGATTGTAGGAGGTTATGAATTGCTAGTTCCTATGCTACAAAGAAAAGAATGTAACCTGTGGAACAGGGCACATTTTACTCTGAATTAGCCCTGACTTCAAATTCAGATATTTATGGCTCATTTCTTTAGAGGTGAGGGTGAGAATCTCATGGCAAGCAGTGGTCTATTTACCTTCATATCCTTATCAGTGATAGAGTGCTAGGTACACGGTACAACTTAATGTATTTGTTCAATGAATTAGAGTTTTACTGAAGATGGATGGGTAGGTTGATTCTATATTAAAATCACTGACAAGTGTAATGTGTGCTATCTGAAAGATCATAAGATTTTTTTATTGGGCCATAATCGCTTTACAGTCTTGATATATTCCTTTTCCTATTTGGAACCAGTCTGTTGTTCCATGTCTGGTTCTAACTGTTGCTTCCTAACCTGCATATAGGTTTCTCAAGAGGTAGATCAGGTGGTCTGGTAGTCCCATCTCTTTCAGAATTTTCCACAGTATATTGTGATCCACACAGTCAAAGGCTTTGGCATAGTCAATAAAGCAGAAGTAGATGTTTTTCTGGAACTCTCTTTCTTTTTCCATGATCCAGCTGATGTTGGCAATTTGATCTCTGGTTCCTCTGCCTTTCTTAAAACCAGCTTGAACATCAAGGAGTTCATGGTTCACATATTGCTGAAGCCTGGCTTGGAGAATTTTGAGCATTACTTTACTAGCATGTGAGGTGAGTGCAATTGTACAGTAGTTTGAGCATTCTTTGGCATTGCCTTTCTTTGGGATTTGAATCAAAACTGAGCTTTTCCAGTCTTGTGACCACTGCTGAGTTTTCCAAATTTGCTAGCATATTGAGTGCAGCACTTTCACAGCATCATCTTTCAGGATTTAAAATAGCTCAACTGGAATTCCATTACCTCCACAANTAGGGATTGGGGGCAGGAGGAGAAGGGTATGACTGAGAATGAGATGGCTGGATGGCATCACGGACTCGATGGATGTGAGTCTGAGTGAACTCCGGGAGATGGTGATGGACAGGGAGGCCTGGCGTGCTGCGATTCATGGGGTCGCAAAGAGTCGGACATGACTGAGTGACTGAACTAAACTGATACCTAAAGCAACTAGAAAAGGAAGAAATGAAGAAACTCAGGGTTAGTAGAATGAAAGAAATCTTAAAATTTAGTCAACCTCCTTATTTAACTTATGTGCAGAGTACATCATGAGAAACGTTGGACTAGAAGAAACACAAGCTGGAATCAAGATTGCCAGGAGAAATATCAATAACCTCAGATATGCAGATGACACTACCCTTATGGCAGAAAGTGAAGAGGAACTTAAAAGCTTCTTGATGGAAGTGAAAGAGGGGAGTGAAAAAGTTGGCTTAACGCTCAACATTCAGTAAACTAAGATCATGGCATCTGGTCCCATCACTTCATGGCAAATAGATGGGGAAACAGTGCAAACAGTGTCAAACTTTATTTTGGGGGGCTCAAAAATCACTGCAGATGGTGATTGCTGCCATGAAGTTAAAAGACACTTACTCCTTAGAAGGAAAGTTATGACCAACCTAGATAGCATATTCAAAAGCAGAGACATTACTTTGCCAACAAAGGTCTGTCTAGTTAAGGTTATGGTTTTTCCAGTGGTCATGTATGGATGTGAGAGTTGCACTGTGAAGAGAGCTGAGTGCTGAAGATTTGATGCTTTTGAACTGTGGTGCTGGAGAAGACTTTTGAGAGTCCCTTGGACTGCAAGGAGATCCAACCAGTCCATCCTAAAGGAGATCAGTCCTGGGTGTTCATTGGAAGCACTGATGCTGAGGCTGAGACTCCAATATTTTGGCCACCTCATGCAAAGAGTTGACCATTGGAAAGACCCTGATGCTGGGAGGGATTGGGGGCAGGAAGAGAAGGGGACAACAGGAATGGCTGGATGGCATCACTGACTCGATGCACCTGAGTGTGGGTGAACTCCTGGAGTTGGTGATGGACAGGGAGGCCTGGCGTGCTGTGATTCATGGGTCACAAAGAGTCGGACACGACTGAGCGACTGAACTGTAGTGAACTGAACTGCTTTACAACGTTGTGCTAGTTCCTGCTTACAAAGAGGTAAAGCTGCTCTGTGAATACATACATCCCCTCCCTTTTGGACCTTCCTCCCATCCCCCATTTCATCCCTCTAGGTCACTGCAGAGCACCACGGTGAGCTCCATGTGCTGGTTGAGTATATGGCAGGTTCCCACCAGCTCTGTTTTACACGTGGTAGAGTATGAATGTCAATCCTAATTTCCCAGTTCACCTACCACCCAGCCCCCACCGTGTCCACACACGCATTCTCTACATCTGAATACTATAACCTAACAAGCTTATTACTTGAATTCATTTACTGTCATGCGTTTCAACTATGACTTTTAATACATTTGATCAAGGTACAGAGGAAATTGGATTCAAAAGACCAAGAGGAGCAGTCAAGGGAAAGAATGTAATTTAAGTGCAGTTCTATATGAACTGCCTTCTCTTCGCATGCATTAGAGCTCAAATTCACTTGCCCTATGTGTAGACATTAGGTTACAGCTTTCAAATTCTTCCAAAAATGCTGAGCCTTGGTTCTTTATTAAGTGTTAATTGAGTGAAAATATTCCAAATTACTATATAAATGAAGTACCATATGATCAAAGAAGTTTAGGTTTGCAGTATGAGTATTTTTTTCTATGTAAAATTTCCAGATATCTCACTATTTAGTTGACTTTCCTTATAGTTATGGATGAACCTTGAATTTGCAGAGCTACACAGGCAAGCTGATTTCATTCGATACTTCTGAGTAGGGTCATATACAGCCAATTATCATTCCAAAAGGTACTATATTTTGAGATCTCATCTTACAAGTCAACAGCATGTGCACTTCTTAACCTGTCATATAAAAACCAAGGAGGCTTTGCACACAAAGATTTGATTCACAAATCCTCAGCTCCAGATACCAACATAAGTGGGAAAACAGCATTTCCTGAAGACACTTTATCCTAAAATAAAACCTTAGGAAAAACAGTATCTTTTAGATGGTTGATTATAAGCAGACTAATTCTCCTAATGACTAGTATGTGTTTGCATATCTCTATGTTTCTAACAAATTTTCCAGTCCTTTGTGTCTCATTAAATGCAAATGCCATTTTATTTAGCAAATATTCACATTGGATACAAAGCCAATAAACAAAAATCATTTATATTCTTAAATATTAGCAACAGAAAAATGGAATTTTTAACAGTACCCAAAACCTCAGCATAACTTCAAATCTCTATGAGTAAATTTAAGGAATGACTTGTTAGAACATTACTGAGGGAGATTAAAGAAGACCTAAGATGTGCAGATAGACATCATGTACAGAAAGTCACAATATGGTCTCTGAATCTAGCAATTCTCTACAAATCAATGGGCTGAATCCAATCTTAGCCCAATATCAGCAGAACTTCTTTCTTGTAACAAACTGACAAGCCAATTCTGAAATTTATTCAGAAATGTGGAAGGCTAGATATATTAAGGCAAGGGAGAAAGGAAAAGATATACCCAACTGAATGCAGCGTTTCAGAGAATAGCAACAAGAGCTAAGAAACAATAGAATGGGAAAGACTTGAGATTTCTTCAAGAAAACTGGAAATATCAAGGGAATGTTTCATTCAAGGATGGACACAATAAAGGACAGAAACCATAAGAACCCAACAGAAGCAAAAGAGATTAAGAAGAGGTGGCAAGAATACACAGAAGAACTGTACCAAAAAGGTGTTAATGACCCGGATAACCATGATGGTGTGGTCACTCACCTACAGCCAGACATCCTGGAGTAGAAAGTCAAGTGGGCCTTAGGAAGCATTACTATGAATAAAACTAGTGGAGGTGATGGAATTCCAGTTGACCTTTGTCAGATCCTAAAAGATGAAGCTGTGAAAGTGTTCCACTCAATATGTCAGCAAATTTGGAAAACTCAACAGTGTCCACAGGACTAGAAAATGTCAGTTTCATTCCAATCCCAAAAAAGGACAACGCCAAATAATGCTCAAACTACCACACAATTGCACTCATTTCACATGCTAGCAAGGTAACATTCAAAATCCTTCAAGTTAGGTTCCACAGTGCATGAACTGAAAACTTCCAGACATACAAGCTGGATTCAGAAAAGGCAGAGGAACCAGAGATAAAACTGCCAACATTTGTTGGATTATGGAGGAAGAAAGAGAATTTCAGAAAAAAAAAAAAATCTACTTCTGCTTCATTGACTATGCTAAGCCTTTGGCTGTGTGGTTCACAAAAATCTTTTGAAAATTCTTAAAGATCTGTCTCCTGAGAAACCTGTATGTGGGTCAAGAAGCAACAGTTAGAACTGACATGGAAAAATAGACTGGTTCCAAATGGTGAAAGAAATATGACAAGACTGTATATTGTCACTCTGCTTATTTACCACATGCAGAGTACATCATGTGAAATGCCAGGCTAGATGAAACCCCAGCTGAAATTAAGATTGCCAGTAGAAATATCAACAAACCTCAGACATGCAGATAACATCACCCTAATGGGGCCCTCTGGTGGCTCAGAGGTTAAAGCATCTGCCTCCAATGCAGGAAACCCAGGTTTGATCCCTGGGTCAGGAAGATCGCCTGGAGAAGGAAATGGCAACCCACTCCAGTACTATTGCCTGGAAAATCCTGTGGACAGAGAAGCCCGGTAGGCTACAGTCCACGGGGTCGCAAAGAGTCGGACACGACTGAGCGACTTAACTTTAACTTAATGGCAGAAAGAAAAGAGCAACTAAAGAGCCTCTTGATGAAGGAGAAAGAGGAGAGTAAAAAAGCTAGGTTAAAACTCAACGTCCAAAAAAGTAAGATCATGGCATCAGGTCCCATCATCACTTCATGGCAAATCAAAGAGGAAAAAGTGGAAGCAGTGATAGATTTTTTCTTGGGCTCCAGGAACCACTTCAGACAGTGACTTCAGCCATGAAATTAGAAGATACTTGCTCCTTGGAAGGAAAGCTATGACAAACCTAAACAGCATATTAAAAAGTAAAGACATCACTTTGCCAACAAACGCCCATCTAGTCAAATGTCCATCTACTGTTCTTCCAGTAGTTATGTACCGATGTGAGAGCTGGACCATAAAAGATGGCTGAGCACGGAAGAATTGATGCTTTTGAACTGTGGTGTTGGAGAAGACTGTTGAGAGTCCCTTGGGCAGCAAGGAGATCAAACCAGTCAATCTTAAAAGAAATCAACCCTGAATATTACTGGAAGGACTGATGCTGAAGCGGAAGCTTCAATATTTAGCCAGTTGATGCAAAGAGCCAACACATTGGAAAAGACCCTGAGGCTGGGAAAGATTGAAGGCAGAAGGGAAAGGGGACGACAGAGGATGAGATGGGTGGATGGCATCACAGACTCAATGGATATGAGTTTGAGTAAACTCCAGGAGATGGTGAAGGACAGGGAAGGCTGGTGTGCTGCAGTTCATGGGGTTACAGAAAGTCAGAGGTGACTAAGCAACTGAACGAAAGCACAAAGTATATAAAGATTTACTCTGAGGAGCAGAGCTCAGGGTCTTACACTGCCAGCTCTCAAGACTGTTACGGTGACTACATATTAAAACCTGAGTGTGAGGGACGAATTTAAATTCAGATGCAGTTTGTGCAGGTAGGACCCTTTACAGCTTCAGAGAGACTGCAGATCTAGACACAAAATGAAATGTGCTGAAGTCACACAGCAGGGAACTCATTCATAACCTCTGAGGAGGCAAAGGTTTTTCAAACATAAAAGGTATTAACAGTAAAAGAAAAGGCAATAGGTTAGGTCATATCAAATTTGAGAAACTCTATTCATCAAAAGACTTTACTGTCCAGGGTGAGAAAAGATAATCATCACATTATCAAAGATTTACTTATAGAAAGTATAGAGAAGGCTCTCAGAAAGAAAAGGGCAACCCACAGGGGGAACAAATGGTCATTAGCTTAAGCGGACACTTCTCAGAGAAAGATATTAGATGATCCAAAACAACAAATATGAAAAGTGATCAAAACTTTGAGTTAAAGAAATGACAAGGAAAGCCTCAGTGAGAACACAGCTCCACAGCCAGACCAGAATGAGGCAAAAAGATGGGACACACCAAACACTGGGAGGCTGGGACCCCTCTTCACTGCTCAGACTATAATGAGGGCTTTTTTCTACAACTGCCAGACTGTAAGCTGAACACACTCATACTCTGAATGTATGGAATTAGTATTCCTTGGCCAGTGTTCAGTGGATGCATGTCCATTTCTTCACCTAAGACATGTGCTAGAAGGTCCAAAATGACACAGTTCATAACTATCAGACACAAGAAATTACCCTGATGCCCATCCCAAGAGATGCATAAATTATGGCATAGTCAGAAAACAGAATGCCCTACTGCAGTGACAATGAACACTCATATACACAACACCAGCACACCCTTGAGTGAATGACAATGAATACCTGTTCACACAACATCTACACAATTTTGAGTGAATGACAGTGAACACAAGTACACAACACCAGCAGTACCTTGAGTAAAAGGGGCCAGAAACACAAGCACAAAATCTATGTTTCACCACGTGTATGATGTGCCAAAACAGGCCAGGTTAACCAGTGCTGCTGGAAGGCAGGAGAATGTTTACTCTTGAGTTGCTATTTAAGACTCAAAGAGCTCATGAAAGTCTCCTAGGGGGAAATGTTGCTATTTGACCCTGAGCTGAAGTTCCCCACATTTTTAAGTTTCTGAAAACTTTGAACTCTAAGCCGACAGCATGTACACATTTTTGTACACATGTCTTATTTTGAAGAACTGATTGAAAGCCTGAAAACATCTGAGAATGGCTGATATGTTGCTTCTGTAAGAAATTCTCTAAATTCTTAATATAGGTTATAAAGAATTAAAACTAATACAATGGCACAGTTAAAAACTCAGTCCTCAGAGTCAAATTTCTGGATTCAAATCCAGGAACTGGGGCTTACTAGATGACTGAGCTATTTATGTAACCATTCTAGTCTTTTTCAGAGTGGAATTACATTGTAAATTTTTGCCTTGTAAATTTTTTGTAAGCACGGAATGGATAACAGAAGATTCAGTGTCCAAAATATACACAATGGAGTATTACTCAGCCATTAAAAAGAATACATTTGAATCAGTTCTAATAAGATGGATGAAACTGGAACCAATTATACAGAGTGAAGTAAGCCAGAAAGAAAAACACCAATACAGTATACTAACACATATATATGGAATTTAGAAAGATGGTAATGAGGACCCTGTATGCAAGACAGNAGATGGATGAAACTGGAACCAATTATACAGAGTGAAGTAAGCCAGAAAGAAAAACACCAATACAGTATACTAACACATATATATGGAATTTAGAAAGATGGTAATGAGGACCCTGTATGCAAGACAGCAAAAGAGATACAGATGTGTAGAGCGGACTTATGGACTCTGAGGGAGAAGGAGAGGGAGAGGGAGAGGGTGGGATGATTTGGGAGAATAGCATTGAAATATGTATACTATCATGTAAGAAATGAATTGCCAGTCTATGTTCAATGCAGGATGCAGGATGCTTGGGGCTGGTGTATGGGGATGATCTGGAGGAATGAAGTGGGGTGGGAGGTGGGAGGGGGGTTCATGTTTGGGAGTTCGTGTAAAAAAAAATAAATAAATACAAAAAATAAATAAATAAATAAATAAATAAATAAATAAGCTTGTGATATCCCAGGCACTATGACACAGCATTTTTATATGCAGTGAGTGTGCATGCATGTGTGTGCAGTTTTTACATATGTATATATGTGGTTTCTATAAAATTATAATCATTTCCACTACCAGTATTTAATTTAATCCTGAAGATTAATATGCCTTTTCATCATTGTATCACACTGAACTAATGCTTTAAAGGAAAAGTCTCCAAAAAACCCAAGTCATTGATGATTTATTGTGAATCACTTATCACGCAGATGTTTATCAGTCAAGTACTGTGTATCATGATATGGTTGATCTCTTATGATTTGGAAATGATCAACTGAAACCAATCCTTGTAAATCCATAGGGAAGCAGTAGTTTTTAGATTAGGTTATACAGTTCCCTTTATAAGTATTGCTCAGAAGAAATAAATTTCAATAATTAGATCAGAAAAGAAGAAACTAATGGCCTCTACATAAAAATATTTATATATGTTAAAATATATAAATATATTTGTTGTAAAGTATGTTGCTGTTCTGTGTTCATTTGCTCAGCTGTGTCCAACTCTTTGCGACCCCATGAACTGGAGCCCGCCAGGCTCTTCTGTCCATGGGATTCTCCAGGCAAGAATAGTGGACTGGGTTGCCACGCCCTCCTCCAGGGGACCTTCCCAGTCCAAGGCTCAAACCAGCATCTCCTGCTTCTCCTGAGTTGCAGACAGATTTTTTTACTGCTCAGCCACCAGGGAAGCCCCTTATAAAGCATGTTGTTGTCGTCATTATGCACTAAGCTGTGTCCCATTCTCTGCCACCCCATGGGCTGTAGCCCACTAGGCTCCCCTGTCCATGGGATTTCCCAGGCAAGAATACTGGGGTGGGTGGCCATTTCCTTCTCCAGGAGATCTTCCTGACCCAAGGTCGTCCCCTGCTTGGCGAGCAGGCTCTTCACTGCTGAGCTGCCAGGGAAGCCCATTGTAAAGTATAAATATATTGAAATACATACACACACACATATAGACACACAAAAACATGTATATATACATATATGTGATGTGCTGTGCTTAGTCACTCAGTCATGTCCAAATCTTTGTGACCTCATGGACTGTAGCCTGCCAGGCTCTTCTGTCCTTGGAGATTCTCCAGGCAAGAATACTGGAGGGGTTGCCATGCCCTCTTCCAGGGGGTCTTCCCAACCCAGGGATTGAATCCAGGTCTTCTGCATTGCAGGTAGATTCTTTACCAGCTGAGGCACCAGGGAAAGCCAAGAATACTGGAGTGGGTAGTCTATCCCTTCTCCAGGGGATCTTCCTGATCCAGGAATCAAATTGGGGTCTCCTGCATTGCAGGCAGATTCTTTACAGCTTAGCTACCAGGGAAGCCCATATATGCATATACATATATACTGATATATCAGTGTGAAATAGTCTCATTGAAAGGTTAGAATTTACTAAGTATTTTAGAGCTCATAATAAAGAGAGCATTTGTTTCTGTATGATGTTGTCAAATAAAAGTCAATAGCAAAATGAAAGAAATTCAAAATCAATTTAATGTTTTTGCTGCTTCCCTAAAAAAATTAACTCAGGTGCAATAAACTCAGGTGGCTTAAAATTAGCTTTTTAAGATAAGTTTATTGAACAAGCCGTCAATTTTCCTTTTATGTCCCTCTGATGTAAGGAGTCTAAACTTTCTATTTACCATGTAATGTCATGCATTATGCAAACCTATGTCAACAAAGGAAGACAAGTCTTTCCCTGTAAAACTGTTAAATACATTGCTGCTGTTCCAAGTGGCATGCCTACCAGAGGTCTTGGGCTCCTTGGACATGACAGGATCCCAGAGAACAAAAGCAGAGTCATCACTGCTGAGGGCCATGCATTAGCATGACTTCACACTTGAGTGTGCCTCTCCCATACCCGACACTAATCAAGATTCCCTGATACACATGGTGCTGGGAATCTGTGCTCACATAGCACAAAAAGACAATCAATTCGTTCTGACTTGGTTAAACAGAAGTGTTCTTTAATGTTGACCAGCACATTATGAATATTCTTATTTAAATTATAACTTGCACACATTCCAACTCATCTGGGAAAATGTCTGCAATGTTTGGCTTTAACTAGTATAAAATCTGTGAGTAAACAATAATTCCAGTTCTGCTAACATTCTTTTTGTGCGTCAATATAGACCACGTCCTCTGTCTTGCCCTCATTTGTATACATCACAATGCCAATGCCAGGAAACTTGCTACATGAAAATCTGCCTGGTACTTTCTGAAGGTGCATACATGATGATTTTTTATGACCACCTCAGTACTAAAGTAATAAGTCATGAAGTTACTCTACTGAAGTTCTATTTATAACCAATAAACTTTGATCTTGAGAATATTATTTTGCTTCTATGAGAATTTTTTTTTTTTTTTAAGAAACTATATTTATTTATTTATTTATTTATTTATTTTTTTGTATTTATTTATTTTTTTACACGAACTCCCAAACATGAACCCCCCTCCCACCTCCCACCCCACATCTCGCTTCTATGAGAATTTCATGGAGTCAAATATATATATATATATATCAGCTTTGAATTTGTGGTCCAGTACTAGTTAAACTAAATGAGGACATGTTGGAAATGTAAACAGAAGGCGTTCCCTGAGCAGTGGATGCTGAGCGGTGGACCCCATGTGCAGAGAGTTAGTCATGTGTGGTGTCCCTGGAGGAGAACTCTTGCCTATCTCGCAATTCCAAGGATGCTGGCATTCATTCAGCAAGGTATTGGATGTCTAGTATGTGCTAGATACCACTTAGACCCTGAGAATACAGAGGTGGACAGTACAGAAATTGGACTTGTCCTTCTGATGGACAGTATAAGCAAGAAAGTGGGCAGTTACAATGCAGTGGGATAAACGCCACTACAATTTGGAAAAAAAGTCATTCCAGTTTGGGAGGGTGAGCACCTACAAGGTTTAGGACCTCAAGAATGGAGATGGTATTGTGAAGGGGAGGAAAATACTATAGAGGAAATAAGTTTGGGTATCAGCAGAAGGTAGTTCTGAAGGCCTGGCATACTTTCCATAAAGATAACTGAACAATCAACCTAGGAATAAGAAAACAGACCAGGTAAAGAGGCTCAATGCCAGGATTGGAACCTCTAGAGCTAAAAAAGGGGGTGAGTGAAGGCCTTGGAGCAAACACATGCTGTGGCCTGAACTATCACATCAGGGTCTCAAGCCCGGTCATGGAGAGTGGCCATGGAGAAGGATGAGAGGGAGGTAAGAAATTGCTCTGTGGGCAAGTGAACCAGAACAAATAGGGAGTGAAGAGCCCACATTGAGGGCAAAGAGTCTGCTGTGTGATGTGCCAAGCTCTGAGTTTCAGAAAACACCTGCAAAGGGTGCCCCAGAGGAAAAGAAGAAAACTAGATTTCCAGTGAGGTTGGTAGGAACAGATGCTATTGTGGGACCAGCACCTTTGGGGAAACAGATAATGGATTACAGTTGTTCAGAAAAGAGCATTTAACAAACGCCCATAGGTAAAGCTTACTTTAAAAACAGAAGACAAAGCGTAACCTTGTAATCTCCTAAGGGAAGCTAGGAAACATGTGTGGTTTCCAAGAATCCATCAAGTTCCTAAAGCAAAGAGTTTCTTGCATACAGCTAACAGAAGCACTGAGCTTTATTAGGAGGTAGTCACAGGCAGGAGAAATGGATGCTTCCTTACAGGAGACTGTTTATTTTATAGCGTTCACAGAAAATCCTGAAGAACCATTAGAATCAGACAGGTGTGTGAGTTATAGAATCAATCTGACCTTTTGGGGGGGTTTTGTCAGTATTTATTGGCACACTTAGTGACATTTATATTGTTAAATGAAAATATAAGAGCTTGAAGCTGCCAATGGAATCATTATAAGGACAATATCCGATCACAGGATGCTATAAATCACTTGAACAAAGCAGAAGTGCAGATTTCTACTGTTCAAAGATGAAAATAAATTTCTGCAAACTCTCTACTTTGCCTGCTCTCTCATCAGATGAAGGAAGGAGAGGTTGTGACTCCCCTTATGAACTGTAACTGCATGGACTCATATCCATTCTCTGAACTGGCCACCATGGTCAGTTGCTCCATTGTCATTCAGTCCACCTAATTACCCTTTCCTTTGTTTTCTATTCTCTAGACTTCCTTGCCCCTTCTTCCCTAAATTCATAGAAATGCATTTGTGAGTTCATGAATCTGCCTGCACACGACAGAAATCCCCATACATTAATAAACCTTATCTATGGCTGAAAGCTGGTTTTCTGCAATCAATAAGAGAATAAAATTATTTCTGACCTGGCCAATGTCGTTATGGGACAATTTGTTCTTTCACTTGAACTTTTCTAAATATGAATGAATTTGGAGATTTACATTGACACATTTACACTATTGATACTACATATACAGTGGATAACTAATGAGGCCCTACTGCATAGCACATAGCACAGAGAAGTCTACTTAATGATCTCTGGTGACCTAAATGTGAAGGAAATCCAAAAAAAACAGAGTATATCTGTATACATATGGCTGATTCATTTTGGTGTACAGTAGAAACACAACATTGCAAAGCAATTATACTCCAATAAAATTTAAAATAATTAAATAAACATGAATGAGGCTTGTTGCTTCTCTATCAGTCATTAATTATAGTTTTTTAAAATACAAATTTATTTATTTTAATTGGAGGCTAATTACTTTACAATATTGTATTGGTTTTGCCATACATCAACATGAAGCCGCCACAGGTATACATGTGTTCCCCATCCTGAAACCTCCTCCATCCTCCCTCCCTGTACCATCCCTCTGGGTCGTCCCAGTGCACCAGCCCCAAGCATCCTGTATCCTGCAGTGAACCTGGACTGGCAGCTTGTTTCTTATATGATATTATACATGTTTCAATGCCATTTTCCCAAATCATCCCACCCTCTCCCTCTCCCACAGAGTCCAAAAGACTGTTCTATACATCTGTGTCTCTTTTGCTGTCTCGCATACAGGGTTATCGTTACCATCTTTCTAAATTTCATATATATGTGTTAGTATACTGTATTGGTGTTTTTCTTTCTGGCTTACTTCACTCTGTATAATCGGCTCCAGTTTCATCCACCTCATCAGAACTGATTCAAATGTATTGTTTTTAATGGCTGAGTAATACTCCATTGTGTATATGTACCACAGCTTTCTTATCCATTCATCTGCTGATGGACATCTAGGTTGCTTCCATGTCCTGGCTATTGTAAACAGTGCTGCGATGAACATTGGGGTATACGTGTCTCTTTCAATTCTGGTTTCCTCGGCGTGTATGCCCAGCAGTGGGATTTCTGGGTCATAAGGCAGTTCTATTTCCAGTTTTTTTAAGGAATCTCCACAGTGTTCTCCATAGTGGCTGTACTAGTTTGCATTCCTATCAACAGTGTAAGAGGGTTTCCTTTTCTCCACATCCTTTCCTGCATTTATTCCTTGTACACTTCTGGATCGCAGCCATTCTGACTGGTGTGAAGTTATTAAGTCACAACAGGGCTAAATAAATAAGCACAGAACATTCCAGAACACTTAGGACGCTTTTAACCTCTACCCTACACAAATCATCACCTTCAGTTCAGTTCAGTTCAGTCGCTCAGTCATGTCTGACTCTTTGCAACCCCATGAATCTCAGCACGCCAGGCCTCCTTGTCCATCACCAATTCCTGAAGTTCACTCAAACTCACGTCCATCGAGTCCATCATCACCTTAGTTTAAGACAAAATTCCACTCAGGCCAAGTATCTTAATTCGAGGTTTTTACCAAAACTATGCCAAGTGGGTGAAAGTGATGGCATTCGTGGAGAGACTTTCAGCTACTGAAACTGTTCACGC
The DNA here is from genome assembly GCA_006410675.1 of Oreotragus oreotragus. NCBI lineage: Eukaryota > Metazoa > Chordata > Mammalia > Artiodactyla > Bovidae > Oreotragus > Oreotragus oreotragus. Next base: position 65,282 of record SJYX01015149.1, on the reverse strand, counting down.
TCCTAGAGGTGGTGTCATCCACTTGGAAGAGCTGCTGGGGATCAGAGTCCTTCCCCTGCAGAGTGAAGACAGCCCCCCAGGGACCACAGGACACCTCTTTCCACAGCCAGATGACTCTTCCCTGAGGACATTTATGGACAAACACAGAAGACAAAGCACAGGTTCTTTCTGGATGTGCCCAGGGATACGGCAGCATCTCCTTCGTCTGAAACCTACGTGCCTGCTGTGTACGCACGGAGCTGAGGTGGACTCTGTCTCACCCGTGGCTCTCCTGCCTGGCTGCACATCGGAAACACCTGGCAGTGTGTTACCGACCATGATGCCCAGACTCCCCACCAAGCCAATCAGACCAGAGTCTCTGTAGGACTGGGCAAAGGGATTGTGGTTTTTAACCTTTCCAGGTAATTCTAACATGAATATAGAGTTAAGAACACTGTTCCAGACCCTCAGTTTTGATCTGGGATGGAAAGACTGGGGTTTATGTCACCTGTCAGTGGACACATGTCTGTGTACTGTTAGAAAAGCCATTTTGCTTCTATGTGCCTTGGACTCTTCATGTGCGCAAAAGGATTAGAAAGATGGGCTCTCTCCCATGCGTCTATGCAAGGTGAGTGAAATAAAGAGAACCACTTGGTAAAAACTACAAGTTATGAAAATAGTGCTTTTTAATGATAGTGTATATATATATATATATAATGCTTCTTAAGATTATTATCTGATTATCAAATAAGCCTAATTTCTGGCAGCGAAATTGAGAGCTGAAAGAAATTGGAAAATAGGGTATAATTATTATTCTCTTATACTATGAAATGAAAAATAAATGGTCTTTTATCTGAATGGGATGACTTGGATAAATTATGTTACTTGTACATTTACCACGTTGTAAAAATGTCACCACATCTAACCTAAAATCTTCAAAGCCTAAAGATTTATTTAGGATGGAAAGATGGGATGACCAGCCCCATACACCGAGTCCTTGTTAGCAGGAGCCTGACAACCTGGGCTCCCCGGCAAAGGTTTCTATCTGGATTCAAAGGATGGTGACTGTTCAGTTGGGTGAACTGTCAACAAGCTGATAGAGAAGCTTATTTCATTCCACACTTTTTTTTTTTTACCTTTATACAAAGTTCATGTGCAAAATGCATAATTAAAAAGGAGTGTCATTGAGGAGATGATTATCAGCGAGTTTGAATAAAGCATGCTGCGTGCTGCTCTCGCGCCCCCCCTCCCCCCAGTGACCTTGCCAGGATTCTTGTTGTATCAAGTGCCCAGCTGGAGAAAACTGAGCTAATAATGGCCCAGCTGCATAGTCTAACGAGATCTTTGTGATACAAGCAAGGTCAAGTGCTCAATCACGCGGTGCATGAATCTCATTGTGCACCGAGAGAGAAAGGGACCAAGGGACACCCATGCTGCTGGAGCCAGCCCCCAGGATGGCGAGTGCGACCTCGAGAGGGAGATGAATAGCACTTCTAAACACAGCTGAGAAAGACTGTTCTAGAAACAAGGCCTGTGCCCATCCATTTATTCACTGTTCAAATTTTTATATTTATAAATTCAGTGCCATTAATTGCATTCTTCTTGAGAGTTCTCTTATGACCAACCCTTCTTATAAACCTATACAACTGCCACACTTAATGTAATCCTACAAAACAATTGTAGAAGGTGCTTAATAGACTAATTATGGTTTATCTCTTGATCACCAATGTACTGGATTCTATAAATTAGAAGGTTGATTTCTCATATTTCATAAAATAAACCTCAAGGTCTGGAGAATAAAATGAAGACTGATATTAAGGTTTCAGATTTCTTCAAGACTGGTTTAGAAACCACATAAAAATAAACAAGAGCAACAAACCATAACAATTCAATTGAATAATGAATTCATCAGAGGTTTCTTATTGTAAATGCTCATTTTATAGAAAGACATTGTCCTTAATTTCAAGGTTTTAAGAAAAAAAAAAATCTGCAAAGTTTTACACTATTAAAAATGTTAGTCTTGCTTCCCACGGACTAATTCCATGGAATTCTCCAGGCCAGAATACTGGAGTGAGTAGCTGTTTCCTTTTCCAGTGGATCTTTCTGACCCAGGAATCAATCAAGAGACCCTGGGGTCTCTTGCACTGCAGGCGGATTCTTTACCAGCTGAACTACCATGGAAGCCCTAGTACTATTTAGCTAAAAAAAAAAAAAAAAAATAGCATATTGTCGAAAGTTCCCAATAGATGATACTCCTAGCCTTAATGGTATCAAAAAATTCACATTTAGACCATAAATTCACACAATGGAAAGTCTGCAAAGGGACTGGGTGCTGCTTATAACGTGGAATCACCATGTCAGAACAAGCCTGACTTCCCATGAAACTGACTGATGGGCTGTTGATCGCAGTCCCACTACCCACCGTGGTATCATTCTAAGCATATGAATGACATAAATAAAGGTGTGGATGGTCTTCTGTTGTGAAATCTACATTTCCCTGTTGACTATCTTATTATGCTCATAAAGTCAAAGCTCAAAGGCACTGAAATTCCAAAAATTCTTTCCAAGTCACTAAATCATCACTGCATTTTGTGTGGCCTGGTTTTAGGGTGAATTGGGGAAAGTGACCATCTACTTGTATAGCTTTTTTGGATACATGGATCATACTTTCTTTTGGAGTGTTTTGAGAACTATGACATCACACATTCCCTAAGAAGGGTATACTTTTAATAAAAGACAGGTGACCTTGTTATTATGGGCCAAATGTGCAAAGAAACCAGACAGATTACTTACTGGTTGTTAAGTTTAATTTACTGGGGAAAGTTTTTATAATAATAGAGAATTGTGCTCATTCATTAACAGACTCTCCTTGAGCATTTACTTTTGAGCAGACTGTCAGCTAGAAAGTGGAAAACAAATATAAGGGAACATCCACCTGGGCTTCAAGGACCCCCCCTCCTCAACTCCGCCTTGGAGACATGTGACTCTAATGAGGGCGAGGCTTCCAAGGCCAAAGGCAGTGACCCTGGATGCTGCCAGAGGCCCGGGTGGGTAAAGGTGATGCAGGTGATATGTGTAAACCTTGCTTCCCTCATCTGTAAACCTGGTACAAGGTGCACAACAAAGGCTGGCTATTGATATACTTAATATTCCTGTATGTGATTTACAAAATTATCAGAATACCAAATTCTTAAGAAGTAGTTGAACATATCCAATTAGTTTCCCAAAGCTTGGACTGCAAGGAGACCAAACCAGTCAATCCTAAAGGAAATCCTCCTTGAATATTCACTGGGAAGACTGATACTGAGGCTGAAGCTCCAATATGCTGGCCACCTGGTTCAAAGAGCTGACTTATTGGAAAAGACCCTGATGTTGGGAAAGTTTGAAGGCAGGAGGAGAGGGGATGACAGAGGATGAGATGGTTGGATGGCATCACCGACTCAATGGTCATGAGTTTGAGAAAACTCCAGAAGACAGTGAAGGACAGGGAAACCTGGCATGCTATCCTCCATGGGGTTGCAAGAGTCATACTTAGCAATTGGATTACAACAAATATTAGTAACATGGGAGAAGCAAAAAATAGTAATGGAGGTCAGGTTTGTGCAACATTTCATTGCATATGTGCTGAAATTCTTCTTTGCATGAAGGCAATATATGTGTGTGTGTGTGTGTGTGTGTGTGTGTGTATTCGAAGATAATATTAGTGAGTGAAAGGTAACAGCCCAAAATACACGATGCCTCTAGCCTGCTTCAAATGTGAGGCCACATATTATAAGGTTAAACCAAATAGTTGAGGTCAAGCATTTACTCAGACACCTGAACATTCAATAAGCCAGCACATCAGCTCCACATCACTCACCTATAATTGCTAAAAGGGAAAACTGTCTTCAGCCTCCCTTTTCAAGAAGACATGTAGGGGGAAATTCTATGCTTTTTATATCTTAACATTTACCTGCACAGATTAGGAGAGGAGTATTTCCCTGAAACTAATGAAGCTTGAACTCCAGAGCGTGTCCTTCATGCAGGTGCATCGAGGTTCTGGAAACTGACCTAAAATGTGCCTAGAATCCTCTGATTGGGGACTTTTGCAACAATAATAATTTTAAGTTCAACTGGGTAAGGCCATTCTCTCCTCTATTCTCCCTCTGGATATTTCAGCACTGGTGCTGGGCATGGTATGGGGCTTTTGGGATCAGTCTAAAGGGAAATTTAAGGTCACTTATGTCAGCCTATTTATACAGTTTCCATCATGTTTGTTTATAACTAATTATCAATCATCATTCCAAAGCAATGTGTGTATTTGGCTCTGTGAATACAGCGGGGGTCATGGTACTGGATGCTGAGACAAGGGTGTTATGGACTATGTTCTAAGTGCCAGCCCTGGAAGGGGGTGGGTGTTGGAAATGGGACAAGGTTTGGTGGATAAGGACAAAGTTAGACTCTAGATGCTTGACAGAAATTTTCTCAAGTTAGACCACAATGCTAAAAATATACGAGACATCAAAATGAATCTTCACTTCAACATACAAGTCATCCATAGTAGTGCTATTTTTAAAACATGTTTAAAAAAGTATTTGACTAAGAAAAGCCCAGATGACCTTTCTATTCTCTCTATAGAAAAAAAGTACAAAATCATATGCTCACAGGGAAGGGTAACCACTCAATATTTCCCCAAAGCTGTAGGGGAATACATACTACAGATGTGCAGGGGGTAAAATGACTAGGAATTTTGTTTTCAGACTTTTTTCTGACATTTCTGATAATTATAGTATTTTTTATCTTTCTAAATATATATAAGTTGTAGCGCTGTCTTATTTTAAAGAAAATACTGACTTTAAAACTTAATATAATGGTCATATATGAACATTACATGTTTGATATAATGTATCTCTTTTTATTGGTGAGACCCCAAATTATTACCCTTCAGTTCAGTTCAGTTCAGTTGCTCAGTCGTGTCCGACTCGTTGTGATCCCATGAATCACAGCATGCCAGGCCTCCCTGTCCATCACCAATTCCCGGAGATCACTCAGACTCGCTTCCATCGAGTCAGTGATGCCAGCCATCTCATCCTCTGTCGTACCCTTCTCCTCCTGCCCCCAATCCTTCCCAGCATCAGAGTCTTTTCCAGTGAGTCAACTCTTCGCATGAGATGGCCAAAGTATTGGAGTTTCAGCTTCAACATCGTTCCCTCCAAAGAAATCCCAGGGCTGATCTTCTTCAGAATGGACTGGTTGGATCTCCTTGCAGTCCAAGGGACTCTCAAGAGTCTTCTCCAACACCACAGTTCAAAAGCATCAATTCTTTGGCACTCAGCTTTCTTCACAGTCCAACTCTTGCATCCATACATGACTACTGGAAAACCATGGCCTTGACTAGATGGACCTTTGTTGGCAAAGTAATATCTCTGATTTTCAATATGCTATCTAGGTTGGTCATAACTTTTCTTCCAAGGAGTAAGCGTCTTTTAATTTCATGGCTGCAGTCACCATCTGCAGTGATTTTGGAGCCCAAAAAAATAAAGTTTGACACTGTTTCCACTGTTTCCCCATCTATTTGCCATGAAGTGATGGGACCAGATGTCATGATCTTCCTTTTCTGAATGTTGAGCTTTAAGCCAACTTTTTCATTCTCCATTTTCATTTTCATCAAGAGGCTTTTAGTTCTTCTTCACTTTCTGCCATAAGGGTGGTGTCATCTGCATATTACCCTAGACTTGTCAAAACCTAGATCAGCCTCTGAAAACTATTAGAACATTTTGCTATCATGTTCCAAAGAACACAGTCCTTCCATTACAAGCAAACTTCAGGAATATTATAAAATCAAATGCATTCCATCTTGCTTCCTTCCTGGGTCCACCCTCTGTAAGTTTCACTCTGGGTTTTCTCCACTTCTGGTGGCAATTGGCTATCACAGTGTCATAGGAGAGATGTCTCTTGTGGTTTTGACATTCATAAAGATCAGTATTTAAGTGTATCCAATTAAAAGGAAACAACTTTGCACTACATGAGCGTTCCATGATAGAAGTGCAGTTAGCTTTACCATTTACCTAGTTAAAAAATATATAATAAAAATATAATTCTAGGACATTTTTCTCCAAAATATACACTTAAAATATTCTTCCCACTTTCTGTCAGTTTGCTGTCTGCATTGGGCTATTTAAAGGGAAACTAGATGGTCAGTGCTGAAGTCTCAGTAAGAGTCCAGAGTTAATACTGACAAGAGAGTCTAACTGAAAAGACTCTGTATAAATCCTTATTCCTGCCTCCAGTCATAGGAATGTTGTACTTGATTAACTAGAATCACCCAGGAAATCGACTTCCAAACACCCTCTGGAGGTGCACATGGCTTTGAAATAGATAGGTGCCCTGAATTGGATCCAGTGACAATGTTTTCCTCTACTTCTATTAAAGAGTGTTATTTTCAGACCTGTCAGTTCAGTTCAGTTCAGTCACTCAGTCATGTCTGACTCTCTGTGATCCCGTGAATTGCAGCATGCCAGGCCTCCCTGTCCACCACGAATTCCTGGAGTCCACCCAAACCCATGTCCATCAAGTTGGTGATGCCATCCAACCATCTCATCCTCTGTTGTCCCCTTCTCTTCTTGCCCTCATTCTTTCCCAGCATCAGGGTCTTTTCCAGTGAGTCAGCTCTTCACATCAGGTGGCCAAAATATTGGAGTTTCAGCTTCAACATCAGTCCTTCCAATGAACACCCAGGACTGATCTCCTTTAGGATGGACTGGTTGGATCTCCTTGCAGACCATGAGACTCTCAAGAGTCTTCTCCAACACCACAGTTCAAAAGCATCAATTCTTCAGTGCTCAACTTTCTTTATAGTCCAACGCTCACATCCATGCATGACAATAGGCTTGACTAGATGGACCTTTGTTGACAAAGTAATGTCTGCTTTTGAATATGCTCTCTAGGTTGGTCATAACTTTCCTTCCAAGGAGTAAGCGTCTTTTAATTTCATGGCTGCAATCACCATCTGAAATGATTTTGGAGCCCCAAAAAATAAATTCAGCCACTGTTTCCACTGTTTCCCCATCTACTTGCCATGAAGTGATGGGACCGGATGCCATGATCTTAGTTTACTGAATGCTGAGCTTTAAGTAAACTTTTTCACTCTCCTCTTTCACTTTCACATAAGTCTTTAAAAAATTATACTGGAGTTAGTGGATTTCAAGCCTCTACTATACAGATTATTTAATTCCCAATATGATGAAAAGGGTCATTAAAAAGTCAATCATGAAATGCCCATTTGGCCTAAAACCAGCCTAACAGAGGCAATTTGTGAGGTTTTTACAGGCTGAATGCTGTTCAGGCAAAGTACAATCAATGGTCATCATAATTAAATATTCAACGTCTTTCTCACTAATTGATTAGATGTAATTCATGGATCACCTAGATGCTGGCTTCACTTCAAAAATCAAAAACTTAAAGACATCGATAAATATTTCCTATATATTAAGAAAATAGGTTTTAATTAAAATAATTGATTTTTTTCCTTCACACTTGTGGCTGACTACAGCACATAGTCAGAATGTCTGCTGTGTGCTATTTAAGTTATGTTTGATCAAATAAATCCATGTACTGCTTTATTAATGTAGATTTATGCTTAAAACTCTAGCTGAGAATATTGAATAGAACAAGGGGAATGCCTTATTTTATATACTCTATGGAAAAGGGCATCAGTCTGTTTACTTTTGTTCTTGTTAATACTGTATAGTATTACAGACACACAAAATTTAAATCTTATCAAACAGAAATACAATACCAGTATCATTCGTCCTATAATCAATTTAAGTGAACCTCTCCTTGTGAAACATAGATGTTCCTAAAAGGACATAAATACATTTGCTATGTATGCAGAGACTTACATTTCTAATACCCAAGTTTATGTCACTTTTAGACACTGTCCTGTTAAATTCTCAAAAATGGGAAAAATTCTACATGAAATTTAAAAATCGCCCCGTCTTATATACCTATTACAGTTTCCGACTTTGCATTGGTTCCTCACTTGTTCAGTTTTTGTTTGTTCTTTCACCTATTTACTCCTTCACCACCCATTCTTCAACAATTACTTTCCACAGTCTTAAATACTCACATTCTAGTGGAAGGGGCAGAGTAGCCCCGTATCAGGAACTTGGAGTCTCAGATGTCACCCAGATGGGCTGAGCCAGAACCTGTAGTTTCACAGTATCCCTGACTGCTCAGCATTCCTCATAGAGAAGCAAAGTTGGGAGTCCAGGACTTCAGGCCACACCCCTGGAAGATGAGCAGCTCAGCCTCCTGAATTGTCACGTCTCATTTAAGGCAGGGTCCCCTGTCCCAGAAAAACATACAAACTACCAGAGCTCAGTGGATTGACTAGTGATAGGTAGACAGACGTGCTACAGTTCAAGGCTGCCTGATGCACCATCATCAGCACCACAGAAGTTGGTTTGTTTGTTTGATTTAGCCCAACTTAATTTTGTCAGTGCAATACTTAAGAAAGGGTGTTCTTGATAGCTCAGTGGGTAAAGAATCCTGCCTGCAGTGCAGGAGACACAAAAGACACAGGTTCGATTTGTAGGTCAGGAAGATCCTGTGGAAAAGGAAATGGCAATCCACTCCAGTGTTCTTGCCTGAACAATCCCATGGACAGAGGAACCTGGCAGGCTACAGTCAATGGCATTACAAAGAACTGGACACAGCTGAGTGACTAAGCATAACAGACTTAAGAAACAAGTAAAAGCTTATCTTGAAATCTGTGAGAAAAATTCTTTGAATTCTGCAGCCTTCTTGATGTTAGCAAAGATTCTTGAACCAGTTGTTTCCAAACATACCTGCCCATGAGTTAAACTATCCTCAGGATAAACACGTAAACTGATTGCCAGGTGTTCGTATACCCTCAATGCACTGAGAATTAACAGTCCAAAGAAATGTTAAAGGAAGTGATCTCTTTACACAGGAGAGACCCTCAGGTAAAGATTCTGAAACATTGAACACAGAACAGAAGGCAAATTTAATTTTAAAAATTATCAAATGATGTACTGAAGTTCTAGATCATCTAGAACCCAGATTTTTTAGTTTAAAGAACTAGACCCAGAAACTAAAAATCACAGAAATACATAGATGGAGAAAACAAACAGATGGTCTAAGAACCTGCGGCAGTGAATTCATTTTGATGTTGGGCCCTCTAATGTAACTGTTGTTGTTGCTTAGTTTTTAAATCCTGTCTGACTCTTTTGCAACCTCGTGGACTGTAGCCCACCAGGCTTCTCTGTCATGGGGTTTCCCAGGCAAGAATACTGGAAAGAGTAGCTATTTCCTCCTCCAGGGGATCTTACTGACCCAGGAAGCAAATCCACATCTCCTGCATTGCAGGCAGATTCTTTATCACTGAGCCGTTAGGGAAGCCAATTGCTATCTCATAAATAACTTCATCCATATTACTAATGACGGCTTTACACCCTGACAGCGGTTCTAGGTGCCCACTGATCTCAAGCAACTTAATCTCTCTATGGATCTAATTTTTCTCATTTGTTAAAATGAAGCAGCATACTGAAACTTTTTTCTAATGCACCTTTCCATGTTGTGTGTACTCATGAAAGCATCAAAACTGCCAAGATCTGAAAAAACAGCCAGTGTTTTTAAAACAGGGGTCTAAATTTCAGTGAGACAAAGATGAATACAAGCTGGTACAGGAAGTTTCCAAAACGAAGTTCAAATGCCATAGTCATTCTTTTCTATGGAGAAAATAGTCACAACATAACTAGCAATTTTCATTACCTTGGCATTATAAGAACTGTTGGTGGGGACAGCCAGATACTCGGGTTGGGTTTCTCTTATAACTAGTCACTTGTGACAAGGATATCACAAATTTGATACCTATGAGCCCCTTCTAAAGCAAAACATTTCACAAGGATCCCTGTAATGATTAGGTTTCATTCAAATTATGATCCTAATATATGTCAGCACCGAAGAATTGATGCTTTTGAACTGTGGTGTTGGAGAAGACTCTTGAGAGCCCCTTGGACTGCAAGGAGATCCAACCAGTCCATTCTGAAGGAGATCAACTCTGGGATTTCTTTGGAAGGAATGATGCTAAAGCTGAAACTCCAGTACTCTGGCCACCTCATGCGAAGAGTTGATTCATTGGAAAAGACTCTGATGCTGGGAGGGATTGGGGGCAGGAGGAGAAGGGGAAGACCGAGGATGAGATGGCTGGATGGCATCACTGACTCAATGGACGTGAATCTGAGTGAACTTCGGGAGCTGGTGATGGACCGGGAGGACTGGCGTGCTGCGATTCATGGGATCGCAAAGAGTCGGACATGACTGGGCAACTGAACTGAACTGAATATATGTAAAATAGGATCATATATATATGTTCCATATATATATATATAATAGAATATTATTTGGTCATACAAATAATGAAATAATGTGATTTGCAGTGACGCAGATGGACCTAGACATTATCACATTAAGTGAAGTTAGACAAAGACAAATATTGTTATCACTTATGTGTGGAATCTTTAAAAAAATGAACTTATCTCCAAAACGGAAATAGTCCCTCAGACATAGCAAACAACCTTATAGATCCCAAAGGTGAAAGTGGGGAGGGATAAATTAAGAGTCTGGGATTAACATACACTCACTACTATATGTAAAACAGATAATCAACCAGGACCTACTCTATAGCACAGGAAATTATACTCAGAATTATGTAATAAGCTATAAGGGAAAATAATCTAAAAAATAATATGTATATATATGTATACATAAATGAATCACTGTGATGTACACCTGAAACTTACATGATATTGTAAATCAACTACATTTCAATAAAAAAATTCTTAAGAAGTTATGATCTTTTTACTCATGTAAATGTAAAACTAGGAATGCTTATAGGTTGTATATGACTATATATATAAAACAAATGCACACAAAACTATACTTCTTTTTCTTAAAAATAAACTTTTAACAAAAATCTTTATAAACTTAATATGTTGTATTGCTACTCAAAACTTTTTTCACACAAATCAAGATCACCAATAATAATACAGTAATGATTATTACTACTACTATCAATATTTTTCACTGGGCCATAGTATTCTGATGAAACTCTATTAAAATTACAACAACAATCTCTTTTGTATGGCACACTCTTGATATCACATGCCTTCCTTTGCCCAGATCTGTCATTCACAGTGCAAGTTCATGTGCATCTTCTACTCATTAGCCTGAGGATATTAAAGGAGTCTGCTTATAGCTTATGGAATCTTAAACACGATGCAAAGAAGGCAGTCATGCTGATAATACAGTAAATGGTCACAAAGAGTTGCCTAATCATAAAATGAAAACACAAAATTAAAATCTAGTTGCGGAGTACCAGAGGCCTCCTAGGAGGTCTTCAGAGCCCATTTCAAGAATGCTCTTCTCACCATTTAAGTGGTGCTCACAAGCAACGTCTATAGAGAGTACAGCACAGTCATCCTGACCCCCAGTTGCTCACAGGGTACCAGAGTTTTCTACCAGCTGGGACAGAACAGGATCAGTCATAACGCAACCCCCTCCAAGCCACCCAGCCACCAGCCTATAAACATGGCAAAAGACCACCATATATTGCAGATATGTGTATGTTCAGTTGGTCAGTCGGTCTGACTCTTTTGTGACCCTACAGACTATAGCTCACCATGCTTCTCTGTCTATAGCATTTCCCAGGCAGGAATACTGGAGTGGGTAGGTAGCCCTTTCCTTCCCCAAGGGATCTTTCCTGACCTGGGGATTGAAACTGCATCTCCTGCATTGCAAGTGGATTTTTTACTACTGAGTCACCTGGGAAGCCCTGTGTATTGAAGACAGTTCAGTTAAAGAGGCTACAGAGGCATGAGAACAAATGATAACCCATCTCTTAAGAAACGGAAGTGCAAAAACAATCAGATGTTATTTAATGCATGTAAATTAAATATCTGTTATGTGCCATAGTCTGCTATTTACAGTAAGATGTGCCAGTGATCTATGAGTTAAAATATATGGCATGCCTTAATTTGGGACCTAATTTGAATAATAACACCTTAGTTTAGCATTATAAGTGTATTAAATATAATGTTCCAGAAAGTATTTCTGGGTCCGTGATGTCTCTAGGTTATTGAAATAAACATAAATCTTTACTGAACTAAAATACAAAGAAATTTTAAAAATTGCATAAACATAAAAAAATTGCATAAACTTGAATGTTTACAAATTCAAAGCTGCATCAATACATCATTGTGAATTCACATGTGTTTTTTGGTTACTTGTTGATTTGTCTCTGCTTCAGAGTTCAAAATAAACAGGATGTGAAATCTTGGGCAGAACAACCTGAATCCTTTGCTGAAATCAAACCATGATATCAAAATTAAAAAGAAATCTTTCCATGAGACATTAACACAACGTCTAAATTTAATCAACAGATCATCAAGCATTTATTTTTCACTCAGGGTGTGACTGATGGATCGATACTCTGTTGGGCTCCCTCCAGGGATCCAGTGATGGAAGCTTCCCTGACTCTATTCTAGAACACCAACCCCTGAGGTCTTCACATGAAAACTCAAACAGACAGAACCAAACAGTTTAGAACCTGTCAGGACTAAAATGTGTGGATGGAAGGTGTAAATGTTGGGAAACCTTAGGAAGAGAAAATGATAAAGGCCAGTTAAAGCTAGACTCAACTGAGAGGGGTTAATCTTTGCTTTAAAATAAATACTGTCTGGCAAATTCTAAAAAACTGAGATCATGGCATCCAGTCCCATTATTTCATGGCAAATAGATGGGGGAAAAGTGGAAGCAGTGAGAGATTTTATTTGGGGGGCACCAAAATCACCATGGATGGTGACTGCAGCCATGAAATTCAAAGACTCTTGCTCCTCGGAAGGAAAGTTATGACAAATCTAGACAAACCTAGTACAGAGACATTACCTTGATGACAAAGGTCCATATAGTCAAAGCTACGGCTTTTCTTGTAGTCATTAATGGATGTGAGAGTTGGACCATAAAGAAGGCTAAGCACTGAAGAACTGATGCTCTTGAACGGTGGTGTTGGAGAAGACTCTTGAGACTCCTTAGACACCAAGGAGATCAAACCGGTCAATTCTAAAGTAAATCAGTCCTGAATATACTTTGGAAGGATTGATGCTGAAGCTGAAGCTCCAATACTCTGACCACCTTATGTGAAGAACCAAGTCACTGGAAAAGACCCTGATGCTGGGAAAGATTGAGGGTAGGAGAAGAAGGTTACAGAGGATGAGATGATTGGATGGTATCACCAACTCAATGGACGTGAGTTTGAGTAAACTCTAGGAGATAGTGAAGGACAGGGAAACTTGGTGTGCTGCAGTCCATGGGATCACAAAGAGTCAGATCCAACTTAGCAACTGAACATCAACAATAACAGATACATTATTATGCATTGGTGATATAAAGATTCCCACCCTGTGAAAGGTTTACAGTGTAGGGTGGGAGTCAGGTAAACAGCTACAGAGGATACACAGAAGCTTTGTGAGAGCTGGGCTGAGAGGCAACCTGGAGGGGAACTTGGTGATGGAGATTGTAGGGCAAACTTCTCAGGAGAGAAGGGCCACCAGGAGGTTAACTGTTGTTCATATAATTATCATTATTGTTGTTATTTTCTTAATGAGAAGAATTTTCAGAACCACTTTGGGGGAAAAAGATAAACTCTAACCCAGAGTTCAAGCTTAAAGCATATACACTTTTATGGAGAGTTGTGAATATGCTGAGAATTATATCAATACATCCTCCCCATGCAGAAGCAGCAAGATGGTTACTCATTTCTTGCCCAATAACATTTTTATTTCAGAAGTTCAGCAATATTCTTTTCCAGTATCAGTAAGATTTCTTTGACATTTCCTCTTCTTTGCTGCACTGATAACATCGCTCAGTCATGTCTGACTCTTTGTGACTCCATGGACTGTAGCCCGCCAGGCTCCTCTGTTCACGGAATTCTCCAGGCAAGAATACTGGAGCAGGTTGCCGTTTCCTTTTCCAGGGGATCTTCGTGACCCAAGTATCGAACCTGGGTCTCTGGCATTATAGGCAGATTCTTTACTGTCTGAGCCACTAGGGAAGCCAGGGGAGGACATCGTTAACATCATATGTTATCTCAAATCCCTCATGAGCTTCTATGAACCTTCATTTTCTCAGTTTCCTGATTGCAAGTGAGGATGGAAATCTTTCACCAGTCCTTCACCATTTCTAGGGTCTGTGTTTGATATCATTCTAAAAACTTTAAATTGTTTTTCACTAGCTACATCTCGTAATGCATTCTCAATTCTAAATAGAGAAAATCAACCTTCAGAAAATGTACAGAATCTTGTCAGTTGCATTCGCTCATTCAACGTGGTGTCTTTTCAGTGACCACTGGGGAAGATCCTTTGATAATTTCATGGAAACAACTGAAATGAAACAGTATCTGATGTTTCTCATTTAGGTAAGTAGAATGTGATGGCATTCAGTGAATTTACTGGATTCTGAAATGACAAAAAAATTGAACAACTGTCATTGCCAAGGCCTGATGATCTAGGGTGTGGACAAACCCACATCTTATCTGGTATCACATTGGACTATATCATGGTTTCCAGATGTTCCCAAGTACCCCTTGTTGTGTCCTAATATTCCTGTGGCTTTCTTCTGCTCTTCTCGGCTGGTTTTTCCATTAGATTGTTTTACATGCCCCGTGATCACCTGTGGCTACAAGCAATGGGACGGTGAATGCATTTCAAAGTCTTGTGTTGCTTTTCAGTGGCCGCTCCTCCATTCTGTCACCTCTCAGTTCAGTTCAGTCCAGTCGCTCAGTCGTGTCCAACTCTTTGCAACCCCATGAATCGCAGCACACCAGGCCTCTCTATCCATCACTATCTCCCTGAGTTCACTCAAACTCACGTCCATTCAGTCGGTGATGCCACCCAGCCATCTCATCCTTTGTCATCCCCTTTTGCTCCTGCCTCCAATCCTCCCAGCATCATAGTCTTTTCCAACGAGTCAACTCTTCATATGCGGTGGCCAAAGTACTGGAATTTCAGCTTTAGTATCATTCCTTCCAAAGAACACCCAGGACTGATCTCCTTAAATTGGACTGGTTGGACCTCCTTGCAGTCCAAGGGACTCTCAAGAGTCTTCTCCAACGCCATAGTTCAAAAGCATCAATTCTTCAGCACTCAGCTTTCTTCACAGTCCAACTCTCACAACCATACATGACCAATGGAAAAACCATAGCCTTGACTAGACGGACCTTAGTTGGCAAAGTAATGTCTCTGCTTTTCACTATGCTATCTAGGTTGGTCACACTTTTCTTTCAAGGAGTAAGTATCTTTTAATTTCCTGGCTGCAGTCACCATCTGCAGTGATTTTGGAGCCCCCAAAAATAAAGTTTGACACTGTTTCCACTGTTTCCCCATCTATTTGCCATGAAGCGATGGGACCAGATGCCATGATCTTTGTTTTCTGAATGTTGAGCTTTAAGCCAACTTTTTCACTTTCCTCTTTCACTCTCATCAAGAGGCTTTTTAGGTCCTCTTCACTTTCTACCATAAGGGTGGTGTCATCATCATATCTGAGGTTATTGAGATTTCTCCCGGCAATCTTGATTCCAGCTTGTGCTTCTTCCAGCCCAGTGTTTCTTATGATGTACTCTGCATATAAGTTAAATAAGCAGGGTGACAATATACAGCCTTGACGTCAGCTGACTGGAAAATATGAAAACTTCACAAACTTTTAAGAGAAATCATAGTATATTTTCATGACTTTGGGCATTTTACTTAATCTCATTGGTACCTAATTCATAGAGTTCTTACAAGGTTCACATAAATTAGCATATACAAAGTACATGACATGTTCTGAATGTCTGGTTCATATTAGATTTTAAAATATTATGTACTAGTAATAGAAATAATGTTTTTATTCTTACTACTATTATTATTATTACTCTTTTCTGAGGCCTACATCAGAGATCAGTCTTTACCTCCTATTTTCCACTTTGCTTAGGCCACCAGATCTGGGGCCTAAAATGTCAGACTGAGCCAAAACATTCTAGGAAAATGTTCAAACTGGGTAGAGTTGTCATCAATCTATGTTAGACTAATGGAAATACTTCTTTACTCCTCCCACTGAGGGTTCTACACTCAATCATGAACAAACACCCTTAAAAATGACACTTTTGTGTGTTCTTTCCTCTGTTTTGACTTTATGTATCAGACATACAATTTGGTTTGGGAGGGCACTAGCTGTGAGTTAGAAGGATAAAGTAGCACCTAGTCAATAAATAAAAACACTCACTGAGGGAAGTACATTTTATTTGTGTTGATGTTTTCCTTTAAAGAAGGAAATCCAGTGGAATGAGCTGGCTCTTCAGGAATAAATCTGTAGAAAGAAGGTACAACTTATGAGAAAAGCAAGTAATGGGTTGGGAGCTGTGGTAAGCAGGTTCCTGAACCTGGGTAAGAAATCTTCTTAGCTAGCTTGGGTGTAAGTCTCCAAAATATATAAGAGCTAAACTAACTGATTTGAAAACCCAAGAAGTCAGTTTTTAATCACACAAGACTAGACTAGGAAAAGGCAATGGGGATTTCAAAAATTTTGAAATTTTAAAATAAATTCTACCCAGATCTTAGGGAGCACAAAATAGTGTTTTTCAGATATTCTTTCTTACAGTTAAAGTTAATAGTTCTGTGATTATTTTAGTCCTTACTGAGGAAGCAGACAGTGCAACTTTCCTTCTTTTTTTCACTTTCCGATCTTTTCAATTTTACTGTTTTCTCACAGAATTTCTGTACATCAGTTCAGTTCAATCACTAAGTCATGTCTAACTCTTTGTGACCCCATGGACTGCAGCACACCAGGCTTCCTTGTCCATTACCAACTCCTGGAGCTTGCTCAAACTTATGTCCGTTGAGCCAGTGATGCCATTCAACCATCTCACCTTTTGTCATCCCCATCTCCTCCCACCTTCAATCATTCCCAGCATCAGGATCTTTTCCAATGAGTGAGTTCTTTGTATCAGTGGCAAAAGCATTGGAGTTTCAGCTTCATCATCAGTCCTTCCAATGAATATTCAGGACTGATTTCCTTTAGGATGGACTGGTTGGATCTCCTTGTAGTCCAAGGGACTGTCAAGAGTCTTTTCCAACACCACAGTTCAAAAGCATCAATTCTTCGGTGCTCAGTTCTTTATAGCCCAACTCTCACATCCATACATGACTACTGGACCTTTGTTGGCAAAGTAATGTCTCTGATTTTAATATGCTGTCTAGTTTGGTTATAGCTTTTCTTCCAAGGAGAAAGCATCTTTTAATTTCTGTACATAAGCCTTTACAATCCATTGATTATCCAATTCTTACTGAAGTGAATCAATATATTCAACATATTATCTCAATTATGGAAAAAACAGTATGTAACACTTTCCCTCAGGAAGATGATAATAATTACAGTATAAAAAGTCATAAAAAGTACAAAAATGAACTTTAGCTTTTTGCTGTATCTTTCTGTTAAATTTTACTTAATATTAATTTAGGCTCTATATTCAGTGGACAAATGATGAGGTTTACATACTAAAATTATTACATTATAAATAAAGGGATGGTGGCTATATATATATATATTTTCCAGTGTGTATATTTTGACAGAAATTTCCCAAATTTAGGGCTTCCCTGGTAGCTCAGCTGGTAAAGTATCCTCCTGCAATGCAGGAGACCCTGGTTTGATTCCTCGGTTGGGAAGATCCCCTGGAGAAGGGAAAGGCTACCCACTCTAGTATTCTGACCTGGAAAATTCCACGGACTGTGGAGTCTATGGAGTCACAAAGAGCTGGACATGACTGAGCGACTTTCATTTCCAAATTTAACTGACTATGTTTTCAATTACAGTTGACTCCCACTTTTTCATGATACTATGTTATTATTTAAAATTATGGCTATTTATAATCTAGAAAGACATTCTCATATTTGGTTGATGGACAAGTCAATCTCTAATTTGCAAATTAAGTTCTCCAAACTTACAATGTTTCAGAATTCCCACTGTGCTCACTACTCATTCCAGGCACCTGGTACATCTATTTTCTCTCCTCTTTAGAATGTTATACTCTTTTGTTGTTATTTTTAATCTTCCTATTCTAACAATTTTGAAACCTCAGTCCTTTCCATAGATAGAAAAAATATCAATCAATCATAAGTAAATCAAGAATACATATGGACCACATCATTATTATAGACATGAGAAGTAGAAGGCCATCATTCAAGGTGGTGTGCCAGAAATATTTGAAAATACATGTTCCAGCCTACAGTTAGACTTTAGAAAATAATTTGGGTCTTTCTTTGGAAATATCCTATAGTTGGTAAATCTGAAAATATCTGGAGTATTAAAAGTTTTTCTTATAACATATTAACATGTTTGGGGGATTTGGATGTTGACATCTTTGGGGACCGTTACAGAGCCTACTATAGAAAGGAATATGCACAATAATTACAGAGATGATATGACTGTCTACAGAGATCAAGTTGCCAACATCTGCTGGATCATCGAAAAGAGCAAGCGTGTTCCAGAAGAACATCTGCTTCTGCTTTACTGACCATGCCAAAGCCTTTAACTGTGTGGATCACAATAAACTGTAGAAAATTCTGAAAAAGATGGGAATACCAGACCACCTGCCCTGCCTCTTGAGAACCGTATATGCAGGTCAGGAAGCAACAGTCAGAACTGGACATGGAACAATGGACTGGTTCCAAATAGGAAAAGGAGTACGTCAAGGCTGTATATTGTCACCCTGCTTATTTAACTTATATGCAGAGTACATCATGAGAATGCTGGGCTGGAGGAAGCACAAGCTGGAATCAAGATTGCTGGGAGAAATATCAATAACCTCAGATATGCAGATGACACCATCCTGATGGCAGAAAGTGAAGAAAACTAAAGAGCCTCTTGGTGAAAGTAAAAGAGAGAGTGAAAAAGTTGGCTTAAAACTCAACATTCAGAAAACTAAGATTATGGCATCTGGTCCCATCACTTCATGGCAAATAGATGGGGAAACAGTGGAAACAGTGGCTGACTTTATTTTCTGGGCTCCTGCAGATGGTGATTGAAGCCAGGAAAGTAAAAGACACTTACTCCTTGGGAGGAAAGTTATGACCAACCTAGATAGCATATTAAAAACCAGAGACATTACTTTGCCAACAAAGGTCCATCTAGTCAAGGCTGTGGTTTTCCAGTGGTCATGTATGGATGTGACAGTTGGACTATAAAGAAAGCTGAAAGCAGAAGAATTGATGCTTTTGAACTGTGGTGTTGGAGAAGACTCTTGAGAATCCCTTGGACTGCAAGGAGGTCCAACCAGTCCATCCTAAAGGAGATCAGTCCTGGGTCTAGACAAACCTAGTACAGAGACATTACCTTGATGACAAAGGTCCATATAGTCAAAGCTACGGCTTTTCTTGTAGTCATTAATGGATGTGAGAGTTGGACCATAAACAAGGCTAAGCACTGAAGAACTGATGCTCTTGAACGGTGGTGTTGGAGAAGACTCTTGAGACTCCTTAGACACCAAGGAGATCAAACCGGTCAATTCTAAAGTAAATCAGTCCTGAATATACTTTGGAAGGATTGATGTTGAAGCTGAAGCTCCAATACCCTGACCACCTTATGTGAAGAACCAAGTCACTGGAAAAGACCCTGATGCTGGGAAAGATTGAGGGTAGGAGAAGAAGGTTACAGAGGATGAGATGATTGGATGGTATCACCAACTCAATGGACGTGAGTTTGAGTAAACTCTAGGAGATAGTGAAGGACAGGGAAACTTGGTGTGCTGCAGTCCATGGGATCACAAAGAGTCAGATCCAACTTAGGAACTGAACATCAACAATAACAGATACATTGTTATGCATTGGTGATATAAAGATTCCCACCCTGTGAAAGGTTTACAGTGTAGGGTGGGAGTCAGGTAAACAGCTACAGAGGATACACAGAAGCTTTGTGAGAGCTGGGCTGAGAGGCAACCTGGAGGGGAACTTGGTGATGGAGATTGTAGGGCAAACTTCTCAGGAGAGAAGGGCCACCAGGAGGTTACCTGTTGTTCATATAATTATCATTATTGTTGTTATTTTCTTAATGAGAAGAATTTTCAGAACCACTTTGGGGGAAAAAGATAAACTCTAACCCAGAGTTCAAGCTTAAAGCATATACACTTTTATGGAGAGTTGTGAATATGCTGAGAATTATATCAATACATCCTCCCCATGCAGAAGCAGCAAGATGGTTACTCATTTCTTGCCCAATAACATTTTTATTTCAGAAGTTCAGCAATATTCTTTTCCAGTATCAGTAAGATTTCTTTGACATTTCCTCTTCTTTGCTGCACTGATAACATCGCTCAGTCATGTCTGACTCTTTGTGACTCCATGGACTGTAGCCCGCCAGGCTCCTCTGTTCACGGAATTCTCCAGGCAAGAATACTGGAGCAGGTTGCCGTTTCCTTTTCCAGGGGATCTTCGTGACCCAAGTATCGAACCTGGGTCTCTGGCATTATAGGCAGATTCTTTATTGTCTGAGCCACTAGGGAAGCCAGGGGAGGACATCGTTAACATCATACGTTATCTCAAATCCGTCATGAGCCTCTATGAACCTTCATTTTCTCAAAGTTTCCTGATTGCAAGTGAGGATGGAAATCTTTCACCAGTCCTTCACCATTTCTAGGGTCTGTGTTTGATATCATTCTAAAAACTTTAAATTGTTTTTCACTAGCTACATCTCGTAATGCATTCTCAATTCTAAATAGAGAAAATCAACCTTCAGAAAATGTACAGAATCTTGTCAGTTGCATTCGCTCATTCAACGTGGTGTCTTTTCAGTGACCACTGGGGAAGATCCTTTGATAATTTCATGGAAACAACTGAAATGAAACAGTATCTGATGTTTCTCATTTAGGTAAGTAGAATGTGATGGCATTCAGTGAATTTACTGGATTCTGAAATGACAAAAAAATTCAACAACTGTCATTGCCAAGGCCTGATGATCTAGGGTGTGGACAAACCCACATCTTATCTGGTATCACATTGGACTATATCATGGTTTCCAGATGTTCCCAAGTACCCCTTGTTGTGTCCTAATATTCCTGTGGCTTTCTTCTGCTCTTCTCGGCTGGTTTTTCCATTAGATTGTTTTACATGCCCCGTGATCACCTGTGGCTACAAGCAATGGGACGGTGAATGCATTTCAAAGTCTTGTGTTGCTTTTCAGTGGCCGCTCCTCCATTCTGTCACCTCTCAGTTCAGTTCAGTCCAGTCGCTCAGTCGTGTCCAACTCTTTGCAACCCCATGAATCGCAGCACACCAGGCCTCTCTATCCATCACTATCCCCCTGAGTTCACTCAAACTCACGTCCATTCAGTCGGTGATGCCACCCAGCCATCTCATCCTTTGTCATCCCCTTTTGCTCCTGCCTCCAATCCTCCCAGCATCATAGTCTTTTCCAACGAGTCAACTCTTCATATGCGGTGGCCAAAGTACTGGAATTTCAGCTTTAGTATCATTCCTTCCAAAGAACACCCAGGACTGATCTCCTTAAATTGGACTGGTTGGACCTCCTTGCAGTCCAAGGGACTCTCAAGAGTCTTCTCCAACGCCATAGTTCAAAAGCATCAATTCTTCGGCACTCAGCTTTCTTCACAGTCCAACTCTCACAACCATACATGACCAATGGAAAAACCATAGCCTTGACTAGACGGACCTTAGTTGGCAAAGTAATGTCTCTGCTTTTCACTATGCTATCTAGGTTGGTCACACTTTTCTTTCAAGGAGTAAGTATCTTTTAATTTCCTGGCTGCAGTCACCATCTGCAGTGATTTTGGAGCCCCCAAAAATAAAGTTTGACACTGTTTCCACTGTTTCCCCATCTATTTGCCATGAAGCGATGGGACCAGATGCCATGATCTTTGTTTTCTGAATGTTGAGCTTTAAGCCAACTTTTTCACTTTCCTCTTTCACTCTCATCAAGAGGCTTTTTAGTTCCTCTTCACTTTCTACCATAAGGGTGGTGTCATCAGCATATCTGAGGTTATTGAGATTTCTCCCGGAAATCTTGATTCCAGCTTGTGCTTCTTCCAGCCCAGTGTTTCTCATGATGTACTCTGCATAGAAGTTAAATAAGCAGGGTGACAGTATACAGCCTTGACGTACTCCTTTTCCTATTTAGAACCAGTCTTTTGTTCCATGTCCAGTTCTAACTGTTGCTTCCTGACCTGCATGCAAGTTTCTCAAGAGGCAGGTTAGGTGGTCTGGTATTCCCATCTCTTTCAGAATTTTCCACAGTTGATTGTGATCCACACAGTCAAAGGCTTTGGCATAGTCAATAAAGCAGAAATAGATGTTTTTCTGGAACTCCCTTGCTTTTTTGAGGATCCAGCGGATGTTGGCAATTTGATCTCTGGTTCCTCTGCCTTTTCTAAAACCAGCTTGAACATCTGAAGTTCACGGTTCACGGACTGCTGAAGCCTGGCTTGGAGAGTTTTGAGCATTCCTGTCACCTCTCGCTGTGCTGCGTTTATTATATTGTGTGCTTCTTCTCTCCCAGTGGTTGGTACAAGCTCTAAGATCGTCACGCTCCTCTCTCTTTGTGTCCTGAAAGCAGCCTGAGCTCACTGTTAAAATGTTAGTATGACAGAAGTTATGCAGCAGCTTTAATAACTGTAGCAGTCTTGTCTGTTCTAGTTTTAGTCATGTTCAACTTCTCTGTGACCCAGTGAACTATAGCCCCCCAGGCTCCTTTGTCCATGGCATTTCCCAAGCAAGAATACCCGAATGGGTTGCCACTTCCTTTTCCGGGGATCTTCCCAAACCAGGGATCAAACATGCATCTCCTACATTAGCGGGAGGATTCTTTACCATTGAGCCACCTGGGAAGCCCTATAGCAGTATGAGTATTAATCAGTACTTACAGTGTTATTGTCTTTTCCAGGAAATTGTCAATCTCTTTGATTCCAGGGTTCAAAGTGGCTCTTTCTAGGGTCCTCCAGTTTACTCACACCTCCCTCCCTGACCTTACTATCAATTTCTGTTACTCAAACCACTACCCGGGAAAGAGGTTCAGAGTTGAATCTTGGCTTTCCTATTTGCAAAAATGCATAATCGATTATTCAGTCTCTCTAAGGCACAATTTTCCTATCAAACTATCCACTTTGCAAGATTCTATGCATCTTAAGTTATATAATGCCTGGCCCGTCTTGGATGGTGAATACACAGTACCCATATCCAGACTTCCTCCATCCACCCATGCACTGATCAGTCTTATCTGAATCTACTGTGCCCTGGGTTTTCCACCAGAGCTGGAAGCCCCCCATCCCCCCGAATGATGGTAGATTTTCACTACGTGAACGCTCACCACCTTATTCTGAGTAGGTTTGCAATGAACATGGCTCTGCCTTCACCAGCATGGCATTTCACTCATGACATGGGTTTGGTCATTGCCAGCTGTCAGGGCTGTGGCTGCTGGTCTGCTTAACTGGGCTGAGGGCCTCTTACAAGTGTTCTGCGGACACCCATGTGACCTCCTCATGCTGCTCCCAGGTTGCACCCTGGGCCATCTGCTTATCGTCAGTGTGACTCAGGGCCTCCGGTCCTCTGAGAGTCACTCCCAGGCCCCCGTTATAGCCGGTCAGTAACAGATTTCCTGCTTTGTTCAGCCTCATCTTTTTGGAATATTCAAGATAAAAATAACCTGTCAAGTTCAGAAATGACTGCTCAAGCCACAGAGTTTACCAAAATGATCATTACATAATTATTATACCATTATTGTAAACTTTCCCAGGCCATAGTATTCCAATTAATATTACCACGTAAGTCATATATTATATTATCAAGAAACCCTTAAATGATGTTATTGTTATCAGAGAAGTATGGTTTTCATATCCAGATTCACTATTTGCTGGTGTTTTATCCTGTTTCTGACTTTCAACTTTATTATTACTTTGAATCTACCTGCAATGCAGGAGACTCAGGTTTGATTCCTGGGTGGGGAAGTTCCCCTGGAGAAGGAAATAGCAACCCACTCCAGTATTCTTTTTTTGTACTGCAATTTTTTAAAAATATAAATTTATTTCTTTTAATTGGTATGACAAAACCACTCCAGTATTCTTGCTTGGAGAATTTCATGGACAGAGGAGCCTGGCAGGTTACAGTCCATGGGGTCACAACAAGTCAGACACGACTGAGTAAATAACATACACACATACACACACACATACATTTCTCAACAACCAGAGTTAAGTCTCCCATCAAAGCACCGAGTGTGTAGCAGGAGCTGAATTTGGATGTAGATCTGCATCATCTTTCCTTCCCAAAGAGATTCCAAGTTTTAGGAAGGGACTCCTTGCCATTACAGCACAGTGTCATCAAATTCAGTTTTAGTAAAACAAGAGATGTGGTGTGGAGACCTGCTAATTTTTTGTTATTACAATGGGCATACACTAGTGCTTTTCAAACTTGAAAGTGTCTAAAAATGTCCCAAGACTTAATTAAAATGCAGATTTTGGGGGGGCCTGATTCAGCATTTGTAAGAAGCTGGCTGGTGTTGCTAACACTGCCTTTATGAACCACGCTTGGGAGAACTAGGACTTAAATCACCTCAAAATATGTTTTTAATGCTTGACCTTTTACATCAATAAAAAAAGTAACCAGTTGCATATATAGAATATTCTTAAACTAATGTTTGTACTGGAGACTGACTTTCTTTGCATTTACTTTTCCACTAGCCTCTATCCTCCTAAATCTCTGTGAGGGAGCCAGAGCCACTTCCTTGATATTTTGTAAGAGATTAAGAAAGAGCCCTCCTATTTAAATAATTATTAATAATAGGTAAGCATATCACCAGTATTTTCATATGAAGGACAACCCAACCTTATCCTTCTCCATAACATGTATTTTTTCACTCACAGGAATGTATGTATATATATATATATAAAATCATGTATATGTATATATATATACACATGTATATATATGTGTGTGTATCTATATATATATACGCACATGTATATACATATAAAATCAGTTTGCTCTACATCAGAAATCAACACAACATTATAAAACAACTATATTTGTTCGTTTAAGTACAGCTGGCTTACAATGTTGTGTTAGCTTCTGATGTTGAGCAAAGTGATTATATGTATATATATAACCATGATTATATTACATATATATAGTCATTTTAAGAAATATGTATTTAGATTGTACTTTTTTATGCACAATGAGGGAAATAGGTCCACTCCAGGCAGAAAGAAGACTAGAAACACCTCACCATGTGAGTCTAGATCCAACATAACAAATAGTATTGATGACCTGGCAAAAGGTCTCTAGAGATTTTCAGTTTAACTGTAAGCAGAGGTGTGGCTTCACTAAGTTGAAGGTTGCTTCACGTCGCTGCAGTGGGACAGGATGCCCACCAGAGGCTAGGAGGACATCTGTGTCTACCCTAAACAAGACACGCTGCATCTGTGGTCCAGGGATGCTCAGTGATCAGCCTTCTTCAGGCTTCGTAGGAGGACTTGTTAAAGCACAGACCCAGAACCCCAAGCCCCGGGCATTCTGATTCAGTCCAGCTGAGGATGAGAGGTTCCAATGGGCTCCCAGGTGGTGCTCAGGCTGCTGGAGGGAGGACCACATCTTGAGAATCTGACTCGGTGACCTCTGTGTCATCCACGTGCGTATGCACATGATAGTATGGTGAGTCACCTCACAGCTGGACTGGGACTGTGCAGCATCCTCATCCTGACCCCTTCAAGTGCCTCCTCTCTAGTCAATAAAGCTCAGATGCCTGGGTCTGAGCAAGGTTTTCTCTTGACTTTCAGTTCAGTTCAGTCACTCAGTCATGTCCGACTCTTTGCGACCCCATGAATCTTAATTAATGATTTCCCATCAGACAATCAGAGAATTGTATATGAACTTATCACATATCTTGTGCCTCCCTCTCACTCATCTGGCCTTTACAAATGCTTTGCCAAAACCCTTCAGGGAGTTAGTTGTTTTGAGGGGCCTGAGCCACCCATCTCCTTGCATGGCCCTGCAGTAAACCTTTCTCTGCTCCAAACTCTGATGTTTTGGGCATATAAACTTGCACTAACACTTAAAAGGATATGTAAGAATATGAATAATTGAAGTGAAATAAGATTAAAGAAAGTATTAATGGTTGCCATTCTCCTTATTAAAAAAGAGGNTTTGAGGGGCCTGAGCCACCCATCTCCTTGCATGGCCCTGCAGTAAACCTTTCTCTGCTCCAAACTCTGATGTTTTGGGCATATAAACTTGCACTAACACTTAAAAGGATATGTAAGAATATGAATAATTGAAGTGAAATAAGATTAAAGAAAGTATTAATGGTTGCCATTCTCCTTATTAAAAAAGAGGAGTTAATGATTTCCTCCTAAAACTTTTGTTATGATATGATAAAAGTAGGTGTACACACACATGTGTACATGCATACACACATGGACAATTTGTTTAGGTTGCCTTGTTGTTATTTAGTTTCTAAGTTCTGTCTAGATTCTTTTGCAACTCATGACTATAACCCGCCAGCCTCCTCTGTCCATGGAATTCTCCAGTCAAGAATACTGGAGTGGGTAGCCATTCCCTTCTCCAGGACATCTTCCTGACTCAGGGATTGAACCTGAGTCTCCTGCATTGACAGGTGATTTCTTTAGCACTGAGCTACAGGGAAGCCCTTAGGTTGCTTGGGAAAACGTAAAACTTCTTTTATTTCTGGGTTAACTATTGCTTGTTTCATAATTTTTGGCTGATACCTTCAATGAATCCTTTCCCACTTATTTTTGACAGATGCAAGAAAGGAATGCCATCGTGGGAGAAAGATATAGGTGGCCTCATACTATTCCATATGTTCTAGATGATAGCTTGGGTTAGTATGAAATTTGGAGTGTCCACAAATAACGTATGTTCCTAACAGAATAGGATGACGGTATTTTCAAGGGAAGATTCACATGGCCATTAAGGGTTTTGTTTGTTGCTTTGTGTGGCTAAGTGTGTGTGTTTATGCATTATCAGTTGTGTCTGACTCTTTGTGACCCCATGGATTATAGCCTGCCTAAATACACTTATGTAAAAAAAATAAGCAAAATGAAGAATGAACAGAACCTAAATGATTTTGTATGAAATATTTGCTGAGTTTTGACCAGTAAAGGACTTCCCTTGTGGCCCAACTGTTAAAGAATCTGCCTTCAACGCGGGAGACCTTGGTTTGATCCCTGGGTTGGGAAGATCCCCTGGAGAAAGTATTCTGGCCTGGAGAATTCCATGGACTGTATAATCCATGGGGTTGCAGAGAGTCAGACGTGACTGAGCAGCTTTCACTTTGACCACTAAAGGGATTAATTCAGCCAAGATTTACTGAGAGCCTACTCTGTATTGGACAGTTGGAAAATAAAGATTCTAAAGCTCATCTTTATTTTAAAGCAGAGGCTTCATCTATGTTCAGACTTCACACATGACTGAAAAACAAGCACCAAACAAACAAACAAAACTCTAGGAACTGTCATTATTTTATTAACATTTTATTTTGCCAAGTCAGGAATTTAACAAGAACCCACTTTCTTTTTATCATCCTCTTTTTATAAAATAAATAATGTTTTAATACTAAAACGTCAGACGAATCTAATCCAAAAGAAAGGGCAAGTTTTCTGTATTAGAAATTTATCATCATGGAAAACACTAAACAAAATTCTCATTTTACCCATGGATTAGTAAAAATGATATCACTGACCATGGTATTGGGAATATCTTTGCTTTTCTCCTTTAATTTTCGCCTCTCTTCTTTTCACAGCTATTTGTAAGGCCTCCCCAGCCATTTTGCTTTTTTGCATTTCTTTTCTATGGGGATGGTCTTGATCCCTGTCTCCTTTACAATGTCACCAACCTCTGTCCATAGTTCATCAGGCACTCTATCTATCAGATCTAGGCCCTTAAATCTATTTCTCACTTCCACTGTATAATCATAAGGGATTTGATTTAGGTCATACCTGACTGGTCTAGCGGTTTTCCCTACTTTCTTCAATTTAAGTCTGAATTTGGTAATAAGGAGTTCATGATCTGAGCCACAGTCAGCTCCCAGTCTTGTTTTTGCTGACTGTATAGAGCTTCTCCATCTTTGTCTGCAAAGAATATAATCAATCTGATTTCAGTGTTGACCACCTGTTGATGGCCATGTGTAGAGTCTTCTCTTGTGTTGTTCTCTTCTTTTCACAGCTATTTGTAAGGCCTCCCCAGACAGCCATTTTGCTTTTTTGCATTTCTTTTCCATGGGGATGGTCTTGATCCCTGTCTCCCGTATAATGTCACGAACCTCATTCCATAGTTCATCAGGCACTCTATCTATCAGATCTAGGCCCTTAAATCTATTTCTCACTTCTACTGTATAATCATAAGGGATTTGATTTAGGTCATACCTGAATGGTCTAGCGGTTTTCCTTACTTTCTTCAATTTAAGTCTGAATTTGGTAATAAGGAGTTCATGATCTGAGCCACAGTCAGCTCCCGGTCTTGTTTTTGTCTTGACTTTGGACCAAATTTAATCACCAACCACCTTATCTCTCACTATTGAGAGTTAACAGGCAGGAAGGCTACAGGTCTCCAAAAGGAGGAAATAGGCTGCAAGTATTCAACATTTTCTTATCCCTCTCTTAAGCAGCAGAAGAAAACAAGCTACAAGTGTCATATGTCTTTCCTTTCTTTATAAAAATTTAGAAAGAGGTTTCTTTTAAAATTCTGTGCTGCCATGATGACACCTGGTACACCTGAACTTAACTTTTCTCAAACCTTGAGTTAACCAATGTGTTTTTCTTCAGAAATATTTTTCTTAAGCTATGTTAATAAAATATGTATTAACCCTAGATCTTCAAGTTGGTTCCACTTAAGACTCAGAACCAGTAAGGGCTCAATAAACCAATATGTTTTACTCATTCATTGTTCTCCTAATCTATGTTCAGTTTAGTTCAGTTGCTCAGTCGTGTTCGACTCTTTCCGACCCATGAATCGCAGCATGCCAGGCCTCCCTGTCCATCACCAACTCCTGGAGTTCACTCAGACTCCCGTCCATCAAGTTAGTGATGCCATCCAGCCATCTCATCCTCTGTCATCCCCTTCTCCTCCTGCCCCCCAATCTCTCCCAGCATCAGAGTCTTTTCCAATGAGTCAACTCTTCGCATGAGGTGGCCAAAGTACTGGGGTTTCAACTTTAGCATCATTCCTTCCAAAGAACACCCAGGGCTGATCTCCTTCAGAATGGACTTGTTGGATCTGCTTGCAGTCTAAGGTACTCTCAGGAGTCTTCTCCAACACCACAGTTCAAAAGCATCAATTCTTGGCACTCAGCCTTCTTCATAGTCCAGCTTTCACATCCATACATGACCACAGGAAAAACCATAGCCTTGAATAGGCAGACGTTAATGAAACTATGAAGTGAAGTGAAGTGAAGTGAAGTGAAGTCGCTCAGTCGTGTCCAACTCTTTGCGACCCCATGGACTGTAGCCTACTAGGCTCTTCTGTCCATGGGATTTTCCAGGCAATAGTCCTGGAGTGGATTGCCATTTCCTTCTCCAAATTAAACTATATATTTACTTAATTCTTCAAGATTCATGTCAATTCTTTCATTGGTGTGGGATGACTCACCTGGTGCCAATGTTATCTCAAATGCATGTTGTGGGTGAGGGGCATGGTGCCACTCTGTTTGAGACATCTCTTTTCTCTAATTAACAGCTTGCTGATGGGTATATAATGTACTGCTAAAGGCTAGCAGAGGGGCACTCTTTCTGCCCCCTTCTGACATACATGGGGGCATCTCTTTTATACTTTAATAAAACTTTATTACACAAAGGCTCTGAGCGATCAAACCTTGTCACTGGCCCCAGATTGAACTCCTCTTCTCCGGAGACCAAGAATCCCACTGTCTTTTATGGCTCAGCAACAGCCTTTCACTACTTAGTTCCTAGTTTGCAACGTGCTGAATTACAAATATGGTTAGTGAGCTCCAAAGATGTTTTATATATATATATATTTCAAATCTGTTCCTTAAGTGGATGGTTCTGTCTTGAATGCTCTTGTCTGGTTCCCCAAACCCTGAGCAGTGAGATGTGGTGGACAGACCTGGACACCTCTCTCTCCTGACCACAGTGCTAACTTCAGAGCTTCAGGAATTCCTCCCACACCCCCAGCACACCATTCTACAGGTGAGATGGTTGTTATTCTAAATAAATTGGAAATTGTTAATTTTATTGATTTTGCAAAAAACAAACAAACAAACAAACAAATCCACCATGGCATAATATTACATTGCAACATAAATCTGCTTCAAATAAAATCAACTGCTGCTAGAAAAAAGTATGACACAGAAATCTGAGATACATTCAGAATGCCAACACATGCCTAAGTCAACTACTGCGTGGTCTAGATTCATCATGTGGAACATGTAGCAAGTTTTCATGAACTATGAGATAGGCAAGCTTAATACTTCTGAAAGCTTGCTGTAAATTCTAGAAAGAAGCTATTGACAAATTTTATCCAATGGTGGGAATAAAAAACAAGTTTATGCTAAGTTTAAAAGGTTAAAGAAAGGGGGCTTTAGGAAAAAATATGAGATGTACCATGATCTTTGAAACTTTTTCATATAAAGGAAGTGTCCAGTACCACAGGACGCTAAATGAATTTTTTTTTTCAGATTTGCAAAATACCATTTCAAGAGAAAGGTGGAAATAGTTATTTATCAAGAGAAAGGTGGAAATAATTATTTATCAAGAGAAAGGTGGAAATAATTATTTATGTTTTATGAAACAAAGTCAATTAACTCAGTGATTGGTAGATCATTTCCATCTCTGGAAATAAAAATACCACCAAGAAGGAAATATATACATATATATATTTATATATACTATATATACACATATGTATGTATAGTGGGCATGTATATTTTATATATAACATGTAAATGTCTATATAACACATATATATGCAAATGTGTGCATGCATGCTCAGACGCTCAGTTCCTTAGCCCTGTCCAAGTCTTCTGTGACCCGATGGACTGTAGCTCACCTGGCTCCTCTGTCCATGGAGTTATTCCACCAAGAATACTGCAGTGGGTTGCCATTTCCTTCTCCAGGGGATCTTCCCAGCTTAGGGAGCCAACCTGCATCTCTTGTGTTTCCTGCACTGGCAGGCAGATTCTTTAGCACCACTGCCACCTGGGAAGCCCTTCCTCTCTCTAACCACCCAGAAATGGACCATGTATTTAATTTTTTCTTTTTTAATTGGCAAGCACTAGACTTTTAAAGCATTAGAAAAATTGTTTTTAAGTAATATGTCATCTTCCCTGTACGTCACAGACATTTAGAAGAATTATTTCTGAAAATTATCTTGAAATTATTAAACCAAGTCCTAGTCACTGTACTATTCTGTGATACTGGGGTGTTCTCTCAACCTAATGCACTGACTGATCCTCATTAAGTTAGAGGTTCCATCTTTGCATTCACAGTGACCCCTCTAAATTCAAAATTTAGGACAAAATTGCAAAGCACACAAGGTGACTGAACACTGATCACAGGATGAATTTAAATAACGCCTCTATGGGACTCAGGAAAATATCACCTCCTTCAGTGGCTCAAAGCATGTGTGTACTTTAAATATTTGCATAACCAAAGGCAGCTGAGGTACAGAGACAGCTGATCCTAGTCATTTTATCACATAACCTTTCACCCTTGTGTCATTAAAAGTATTTGCACAGTTACAGATATTTAAACTTTTCATGTTGTATTAACGATGACATCACAGTTTCTCCCCCCACCCTTTTTTTTAGTTATTACATTAAATTGAATTTAAAATGTCATGAATTCCAGAGATGTATTGTGTTAGAATCTTAGTGGAAACACATTTGAAAGTGTCTAGTCAATAAAACAAAACTGAGGTTAAAGTAGGTTTTTATTTTGATACTAGCCTTTGTGCAAAACTTGATTTCTAAATGGTGTGACTATACTCCCATAAGTAACCTAAGAGTTAACTCCAGATTTCCTCCCACGAAATTGTACTGCCTCTTCCCTTTACCATGATAGATACCTGACATTATCAAAAAGGACAAAACACATTATCATGGCCACAGAAGAACCAACATGTCATTAAACTGGTCCTCATTGACTAATTGGGGAACTGATTGAATGAATGCTTCAAAACTCTTTGCAACCTCAAAGGAAAGACAGTTAATTCCATGGCTACTATTGATTGACCCTCGGTTAATTAACACAGGCAAGAAGAAGGAGGGGGTGTTTCCTGGGGTCCACGGGGACCCTGCTTCTCATGTCCTCTGCAGTCTCCACCGTCTCTTCCTTTATTGCCTTTCCACTGTGGCTGGTACGCAGACTGGTTAGTTAATGCATTTCCCATTCAGGCCCTTTATAGAGTAAATATTTATTCCCTTATAAGCAAGATTTCAAGTATAGTTGAGTCTCAGCTTAACTTCTGAACTGTTTTCCACAAATCGGTATTCCAGTGATCTGAAAACCCATGAGCTGTGATGAAGAGAACGCATTACACTGTAATCCCATCCCATCACTGAGACATTTTAGTTAATATTTAAGTGTGACAGCTTCTTATTTTTTCCTTTAGGTATCATACCATCTGGCACACGTATTAGTTAAGAAAACAGCCTGACACACAGTGCCTATTGCATGCAAAGCTCAGAAATTAACCCTATGAGATTATGCTCCCTCCAAAGACAACAAGAACATATTATTTCATTTCTTCTGTGAACTTCTTTTTCCTATAGTTTCTATGTAGAAGACAAATACTATGTGTGTGTTGTTTCTTTGTATCCAAATGATCCATTACATAAATGACATAAATATCAAATGAATATGAACATAAGTATAAACATTCTGGTTGTATTTTTTAAAGAAATTATCAAAGTTTTCACTAATTCACCCTGCTGCTGCTGCTGCTGCTGCTGCTAAGTTGCTTCAGTCGTGTCCGACTCTGTGCGACCCCATGGACGGCAGCCCACCAGGCTCCCCCGTCCCTGGGATTCTTCAGGCAAGGACACTGGAGTGGGTTGCCATTTCCTTCTCCAATGCATGAAAGTGAAAAGTCAAAGTAAAGTAGCTCAGTCGTGTCTGACTAGTAGCGACCCCAGGGACTGCAGCCTACCAGGATCCTCTGTCCATGGGATTTTCCAGGCAAGAGTACTGGAGTGGGGTGCCCTGAAAAATCTTGAAATTATTTCATGGAAAAAATTTTCCTCCACTAAGCATAACAACCTACTAAAATGATATCGATCAGAGACTTGGGATTAAGGTCCAAGCATCTCAAATTCTGAAAGCATTTTCCTTGACTCTTTTGTCTTTTGTTCAGAATGTTTAGGCTTCAAATGATCAAAATCTCTCCCCACCCTGGATTAAGTAAAACTTTACAGTGTGTGGAACGGTTAACAGGAAATACTAGGAAGAGGGCTATACTTGGGTGTTTCTTTAAGTAAGCAAAAGTTAGTCACTTCAGTTGTGTCTGACACTTTGCAACCCCATGGACTGAAGCCCACCAGTGTCCTCTGTATGTGGACTTTTCCAGGCAAGGATACTGGAGTGCGTTGCCATTCCCTTCTCAAGGGGTTCTTCCCTACCCCAAATCGAAGCTGGGTCTTCTGCATTGCAGGCAGGTTCTTTACCATCTGAGCTAACAGGGTTTCTTTATGGTTGGTCAAGCAATGCTGTCCCAGATTTGCTCTTCATTTTTATGGCTCAGCTTTTATTCAAAAGTTTCCTTCTCTCCTCTGCATGCAGTAGCAAACCTAGTACCTGCTCTCTTTCAAATAGAGCAAGAAAAAGTTCACCGTTGTCCTAAGAAAACAAACACCTGCTCTTGATTTCTTGGTGCCAATGATGGCAGTGAATGATCTTGCTGGGGTCCTGGGCCCAGTGTCACAGTCAGGGTTGTGTGATGTGGTCCAGGTGTTGTCTCCCCTTAGCCTGGACCTGGGTGTGGTCTGAAGGGACCGACTGAGAGGACTGTTCTAAAAGGAAAGTCCAAGAATTGATGACCAGAGCATGATCAGACACTCGCCTGTGGGGAGAGGGGGTGTGAGCATGGCCTCCTCCAAAGGGAAAACCAGATGCCCCCCTGCAGGTGAGTCCAGAGTGAAGTAAACTGTTCAGTAAGATGGTCTCTGAATCCCAACAAATAAGAATCATAGGTACAGGTGAGGTTTGAAAGCCTTTGTTGCTCAGTTGCTCAGTCATGTGCGACTCTTCCCAGCCCCACGGATTGCAGTACGCTAGGCTTCCCCGTCCTTCACTATCTCCCAGAGCTTGCTTAAACTCATGTCCATCGAGTCAGTGATACCATCTAACCACCCCATCGTCTCTCGGCCCCTTCTCCTTCTGCCGTCAATCTTTCCCAGCATCAGGGTCTTTTCCAATGAGCTGGCTCTTTGCATCAGGTGGCCAAAGCATTGGAACTTCAGCTTCAGCATCAGTCCTTCCAATGAATCTTCCGGGATGATTTACCTTAGGATTGACTGGTTGGATCTCCTTGCTATCCAAGGGACTCTCAGGAGTCTTTTCCAGTACAAGTTCAAAAGCATCCTTTGGTGCTCAGCCTTCTTTGTGGTTCAGCTCTCCCATCCATACATGAATACCAGAAAAAACGTAGTGCTGACTATACAGATCTTTGTTGGCAAAGTGGGAACAGCATTTTCTCACCCTTACCCAGCATCTCAGAGTCCCAAGTCTTTTCTGCTGTCTCACTACCCCTCTGATAAAGTCCACCCTATGTAGAGACCCTTGGATTTATGATGGCCTTCTCAAAGTGCAGTCCCCAGACCAGCAGTATCAGAACCACCCAGAAACATGTTAGAATTTGGAGTTCCATCTGAGACTGACAGAACCAGCCATTCTGGCCCCAGTAATACATGCCTTACCCCAGAGGTTAAGATGTAGCGGAAGGTTGAAACCCACTCATTTCTGGGATGATGCCATTGAAGGACACCTCGTACACCTTATAGAGACATATATAGACCACATAACCCAATACTGTCACTTTACAAGTAAAATGCCTGGAAATCTGTACAATTATTTGCTTTCTGTGTAGAGATGGACAAACAGTCACAGTACCTGACTCCACAAAATAGAGTCGCGTGAGTAAGATGGAGGTCTCTAATTACATAAATAATTATCTGAATGAGAGCTCTAACCAGTGTGCCTTCATTTACACATGTGCATGTGTGTGTGTGTGGATGAGCCACGGTATTTGAGAATTCACTGCCTTGTTTGTGAATCTCAGAGGCTGACACCCTCAAGCCTTTGGGCAGCTAGGGGTGGCCTGAAACAGCTCGGTTCTCCTCGGTCCCAGCCTCAGAAGCTCCTCGGTGTGTCCCAGTGTGCCGTCCAGTTGGCATTTCATTTTATGTGCTGTCATGTAGGAGAGCTCTGGAAAGCCCTGCTTTAGAGCAGACACAGATTGCTCTTCCACAGAACATGGACGAGTAAACTGAGACGAAGAGAGTTCCCATGAATTGCATATGGCAGGCTCCAGTGAGCAAAGAGGCAGGACTCAAGTTCAAGTACTTCCAAAGTTGTCATTCAATCGCTCAGTCATGTCCAACTCTTTGGGCCCCCATGGACTGCAGCACACTAGGCTTCCCTGTCCTTCACTATCTCCAGAAGTTTGCTCAAACTCACATCCACTGGGTCAGTGATTTCACTTAACCATTTCATTCTCTGTCACCTCCTTCTTTTCTTGCCCTCAGTCTTTCTCTGTATCAAGATATTTTCCAATGAATCAGCTCTTCGCATCAGATGGCCAAAGTATTGGAGCTTTAGCTTCAGCATCCGTCCTTCAAATGAATATTCAAGGTTGATTTCCTTTAGGATTAACTTGTCTGATCTTCTTGCTGTCCAAGGGACTCTCACGAGTCTTCTCTAGCACCACAGTTCAAAACATCAAGTCTTTGATGCTCCGGTTGGACGATAACCACAACCTCATTTAGGGCAGAGAGAGCCTCAGGGCTAAGCCATCCTGGACCCAGAGAGGAGGGCCTGGGCAATCTCATGTTGATCACTGTGAGTAGTCCTATGGCCAGGGAATCTGTACACCACCATACTGTGTTTCATCCCATTCAAGTTAGGAGAGGCCCTCACCTGCCTTATACAGACCTTCAGGGACTCATCTCACTTTTTCAGAGCATCCCTATGGAATGCAACCTCCAACCATTTATACACGTTTCAGGGGCTACAAGGTGGGAGCAGCTGACACGATGATACCAGCTGTACCCTTTGTGATCACTTACTTCTCTTACCCAGAAGTCTCAGGGAACACAGAGACTGATTCAAATGAAAATACAGTGAATCCTCCTTGCTGATGAGAGGACACAGCATGCCCAGAGGCAGGCTGTCACACATCATATATGCTGTCTGTTTCTTCGGGCACTGTTTGAAGGCCAGGCGTATCCCGTTGTCCTTTCTACACCTCCTGATCATCTAACCTGCACTTGCTTAAGCACTGACTGAGTCCTCTATTCTTGGAGACAAACATTCTCCATAGAATGACGCTTCCATAGCCCTGCCATAGGAGCTTGCCCCCTGGGACTGGAAATTTGTCATTTCCAATGTCATTTCAGATTTCACATTGGGGCATTAGGCCTGGATATTTTGTTTGGAAATAAGTAGGCTTTCTTCAATGCAACATGATCCTCCCACAAATTTCCCATTCTGAGATGAATTAGAAATTACAGAACACCAGCTCTCAAAATCTTACCGTCCAGTTCTAGGGTATTAAGAGAGTAGAATATTTAAACAAAAGAGGAAGTGCTAAATACTAGAAAGATTCTTTCATTACATAGACCTAAATCTCCTTAGCTTCAAAATTATCTCTGTTGCAATAGAATTTAAAAGAGAATAGATAATAGTAGAATTTAATAAGAGAATAGTGAGTGGGTGGTACCTCTATTGCCAACCATAAGGATGGCAACTGAGATGTTCGCAGAGTGTAAATTAACTGATACTGTATATTATTAACCCTTGTCTGTAATGAAGAGAATTTTTAAGAGAGAAACAGGTTTTTGAAGTCATAAGCTTTTTTTGAATAGATAACAGTTGCTTTTCATAATAGTTTCATATTTCAGTGAACCTTCTGATTATATCCAAAGTCCACAGACTCCCCAGATTTGTCTTAAGAGGTTTTAAGTAATATAAGAATAATAATTTTTTTAAAAAGAGAGCATGGTCATTTCCCCTAGTGTGTGATCATAAAAGCTTTTGTGCATCATGTATCCCTTGGTATATTTCATGGTGAACATGTCCTGAAAAAACAACTTTTATAGGTCACCTTTTTTTTAATTTTTGAAGAGGATTTAGATGATTTCAGGGAGACATACTCAAGAGTGATATGACTGAAAGCTAACAAGTAATCAAACCATTTTCTCCAACTGCTGTAACTTCTGTAGAAAAGGCAATTTTAAAATAGAATCTGAGTTTGAGATGATTGTAAAGCATTTTAAATGACAGGGGGATAGGGCTGTGTATCTTGTTGGACCAAGAATTATAGCTGATTTTTTTCTGTGTGATTACTTGGCAAATGGGGGATTGCTTTTGGATTTTGTGATGCCAGAGAGGACATTAATGCCATTTGTAAATGGACTGGCACCCCAGCCAGGATCTGTCCGCCTTTCTGGAAACCTGATTGGCAACTTGGCTATCTCAGAGAGGGGGCTAAAAGTGGACTACTGCAGATGATTCCTGTTTAATCAAGACATTAGGATCAATTGTAGCTCAGGGTTGCCCTGCAGGCATGGCTTGGTTTCATTGAGTTAGACAAGGCCCTGGTCCTAGTGCGATTAGATTGACTAGTTTTCTGCCAGTATGGTTTCAGTGTGTCTGCCCTCTGATGCTCTCTTGCAACACCTACCATCTTACTTGGGTTTCTCTCACCTTGGGCGTGGGTTGTCTCTTCACGGCTGCTCCTTACCTTGGACGAACGAATTTGGAAAACTCAGCAATGGCCACAGGACTGGAAAAAGTCAGTTTTCATTCCAATCCCAAAGAAAGGCAATGCCAAAGAATGCTCAAACTTCCGCACAATTGCACTCATCTCACACGCTAGTAAAGTAATGCTCATAATTCTCCAAGCCAGGCTTCAGCAATATGTGAACCGTGAACTCCCTGATGTTCAAGCTGGTTTTAGAACAGGCAGAGGAACCAGAGATCAAATTGCCAACATCCGCTGGATCATGGAAAAAGCAAGAGAGTTCCAGAAAAACATCTCTTTCTGCTTTATTGACTATGCCAAAGCCTTTGACTGTGTGGATCACAATAAACTGTGGAAAATTCTGAAAGAAATGGGAATACCAGACCACCTAACCTGCCTCTTGAGAAATCTGTATGCAGGTCAGGAAGCAACAGTTAGAACTGGACATGGAACAACAGACTGGTTCCAAATAGGAAAAGGAGTACGTCAAGGCTGTATATTGTCTCCCTGCTTATTTAACTTATATGCAGAGTACATCATGAGAAACGCTGGAATGGAAGAAACACAAGCTGGAATCAAGATTGCCGGGAGAAATATCAATAACCTCAGATATGCNTTGAAAACAAAACTGACTCACAATTATGTCATTTAAACATACAGAAATGGTGGCTTTGTAAGTATGTTATTAAAATGTGTAATTAACCAATTAACATATCATTAGTATCTATTTAAGCTTCGCACTGGTAACACCATTCTCATGTTTCAAAGATAACTTGACATTTCTGCTTTAATGATCTTTGCCTTTCAGTACACATAAAAAGAAAAGAAAGAAAGAAACCATCCTCTGCTAACCACAGTATTGAATTACTCTAAAGGGCTTGGTCATATTCCCAGCTGAATCACTGCCTACTACTTTTCTCTTTGTCAAGTAAAACTGAAATTTTATTTTGCTGTCATTCTAGATAAATTCCTTAAGTTGTCTGTTGACTGAAAAAGGAAAATGACTAGGTATTGAAATGTGGGTTTATCAGTGTCCTGGCTTTTTCATGAAAATTTCCAGTGCAGAATGTCACAGGAGAAGATTATAGGTTGTGAATAAAGGTTAAGCCCTCCCATAGGGATTATACCATTTCTCCTTGATTTAACCTTTCTGAAGTGTGTGAGCAAGGCCATCAGAGTGATGGTTAAGCTACTGGGATCTGGAGTCAAGCTGCCTGGGTAACAAACTTCCTGATCCTCTGGTATGTTCTATCTGGTCTCTAGCAATCAGATTAAATCAACGGATTAGGTAGTTAGATTATTGTCCTGTCTGGTAACTAGATTAAGTATCTCACTACTATTGGATTCAGTTCAGTTCAGTTCAGTTGCTCAGTCATGTCCAACTCTTTGCAAACTCATGAATCACAGCTCGCCAGGCCTCCCTATCCATCACCAACTCCTGGAGTTCACTCAAACTCATGTCCATAGAGTCGGTGATGCCATCCAGCCATCTCCTCCTCTGTCGTCCCCTTTTCCTTCTGCCCTCAATCCCTCCCAGCAACAAAGGTCCATCTAGCCAAGGCTATGGTTTTTCCAGTGGTCATGTATGGACATGAGAGTTGGACTGTGAAGAAAGCTGAGCGCCGAAGAATTGATGCTTTTGAACTGTGGTGTTGGAGAAGACTCTTGAGAGTCCCTTGGACTGCAAGGAGATCCAACCAGTCTACTCTAAAGGAAATCAGTCCTGGTTGTTCATTGGAAGGATGGATGCTAAAGCTGAAACTCCAATACTCTGGCCACCTCATGTGAAGAGTTGACTCATTTGATTAAGTTAGGCTAAATAACAACTATTAATCTGCTACTAGATTAAGAGGTTTCCAGTGGATTGTGTGGTTAGATAATCTCTGTTTTACCTAGTGTTTAGAAATTAAGATTTCTAAGATAACATTTTTCTAGGTACTTAACTTCATACCTAAACTTCAATTTCTCCACTTCAAAAATAGGAATAGTAACACTGTCTAGCTCTGAACTGTCTTGAAGATTAAATAAATTCATTAAAGTGCTTAGATTACTGACACATATGACACTGAATCTAGTTTAACCATTAAGGTTGGTATTGCTTTTCCCAGTATTAGGAGGTATTTAGCACAGGTGTACACATCTCTGATATGCATGTGTGAATACAGAACACAGGATGCTGTCTTGGTTCCCTTGGTGCAGCTGGTGTGGGAGCCGGCATCTTTACATCAGTGACTGGAGCCAGGGCTATACTCAGATGTTCTACATTTCACACAAGGTTTTGGTGTCCCATGGTCTCAGGACCGCATTAGTCAGCTAATTTTTGTTTTCAAACTTGTNAGAACACAGGATGCTGTCTTGGTTCCCTTGGTGCAGCTGGTGTGGGAGCCGGCATCTTTACATCAGTGACTGGAGCCAGGGCTATACTCAGATGTTCTACATTTCACACAAGGTTTTGGTGTCCCATGGTCTCAGGACCGCATTAGTCAGCTAATTTTTGTTTTCAAACTTGTATGCAGAAAAGCTATTCCCTAAGGACCTAAGCTGAATGGTAAGTCAGGAAGGATGGAAACTGGGCCCTCTGCCCGGCAATTCAAACAACCTGTATTTACTCCAGAGTTTGAAGGGAGAAAAATCTGAAGCAGTCTGTTATAGCATGTAGGCTCAAGTCTTCTTAGGTAATTGAATGTATTGGGTAGAGCTGTGTTGTTTTAATGCCTTCATAAATAAGTATTAACACCAAAAGGGACACTGGAAACCTCCAAACCACTTGATTTTATTTTTTCCTGATTCAAGTTAGTAACTATTGAGCCAATTTGTGTGCAATAAAGATGTTTCATGCTCAACCTGTCTGAGCAAAAGTCCTGCCCAGGGTCTGAGGAAGGGGAGAGGGAAGATTTCTGCAATAGACACTGGTTGCTGGCTGGGGGACAAGCCCACCTGCAGGGATCAGACAAGCAACACAGGACACTGAGGCTGGGAGAAATTCAGGCAGAAAGGAGGTGACCAAGCTCAAGTGTTTCCCCAACACATTGATTGAGACCAACCGCAGACCCTGAGTGTGTCCGACTATGACCCCATGGACTGTAGCCTGCCAGGCTCCTCTGTCCACGGGATTCTCCAGGAAAGAATACTGGAGTGGGTTGCCATTCCTGTCTGCAGACAGGGATTCAAACTGTAGCACAAATAAATGAGATTCATAAATTAAAAAAAAAAAAAAAAAGAAGAAGAAAGAAGCAAATGCAGCGATACTCTGGTACAAATAGCTGACTTCTTCATCCTACTCCACCCCAAGATGAGATGGTTGCTTTGAAATCCCCACCAGTCTCTTCAGAAAGGACTCCCTTGTTCCTCAAAAATGAAAAGAAATAGCCTTACCCTGCAGAAGGGAGTATATTCTGAAAGTGAGAGCTGTCTCAGAAGTCTGCGGGGAGCTGGGGTGGAAGCCACACAGGGAGGAGGTGGACCTCACGCCTTCCCTCAGGGCTGACAGGAGGGCACCCATGCTTCCCTTGTCATGAGGGAGTCTCGGGGGTAACTGGGGCTTTTCCCCTGTGATGACGGGGTCCTAGGAGAGAAGGTGGCTGCTTCCCTTCAGGCAAAGATGTTCTGGAGGAAACTGCCCCCATTAACCATTGTGATGACGGTGTCCCAAGGAAGATGGTGTCTCTTTCCCTTGTGATGGTGGTGATGCTGTCCTAAGGGAGGTGGTGGTTTCTTCCTTGCTGATGAGGTGTCCTGTGAGAAAGTGTCTCTTTCCTTTGTGATGACCGTGTTCTGGGGACTGTCCTGCCTTCTTCCTTTGGGGTTCTGGCTTCTTAGGGGAAATTCTGGTAATTCCAGCCCCTTTTCCACCCATCATGATATCCACCACGCGACTGCTCTCTGCAACAATAGTTCTGGCCACACCAAGGACCTGAGTGGGGAGATGACTGAACAGGTACCTCGTCTTACTGTGCTTCACGTCATTGCTCCTTGAATATGCTACGTATGCTTTTCAAATTGAACGTCTGCAGCAACCCTGTACAGAGCAAGTCTATCAGTGTCATTT
Organism: Oreotragus oreotragus; assembly: GCA_006410675.1. NCBI lineage: Eukaryota > Metazoa > Chordata > Mammalia > Artiodactyla > Bovidae > Oreotragus > Oreotragus oreotragus. Next base: position 23,234 of record SJYX01015149.1, on the reverse strand, counting down.
ATTCCAGCAGCATTTGTTCCCTTCATGTCCCTGCGTTACATTTTGGTAATTCTCACATTTCAAACATTTTTATTATTATTATATCCATTATCGTGATCTGGGATGTAGGCTCTTTGATAATACTACTAGGATTTGCTGAAGGCTCAGATGATGGTCAGTATTTTTAGCAATGGAGTACTTTTTTATTTAATGTATATATGTTGTGTTTTTTGTTAGCCATAATGATATTATATACTTCATAGACCATAGTGTGGAGAAAACATAACTTCCTGTTTTAGCTTTTTTTTTTTCTTTTTATTATTAATTTATGTGCACTGGGAAACCAGAAGTTTGTGTGCCTCACTTTATTGTGATACTCATTTTATCTCAGGGTCTGGAACCAAAACCACAGTATCTCTGAGGTCTGTCTGAGCCTCAGGCACAGAGATGAAAAAATCATTTCTTCACTTCCAGACAGAAACTCTAAGTCATCATCTTTGATTAATCTATGCCACTCTTCCATATTATGTGAGGAAAATAAATCCACCCTTTCTTTATAAATCTGATGGTTTCGATTAGTAATATCAGAGAGTAAGAATTACGTGGCCAGACAAATACTCTTTGTTTCTTGCTGTTACAGTCAAAGTTAAGCTCAATGGCCCATTGCAGTAGAGAATTTTTAGAAATACTTGCATAAATTTCCCTTTCTAATCATATTCCTCTTTATTTTCTTTAATTTGCATTTTGAATAATATGTGACTTTACTATAAAGTGACACTTTTAATGAAAAAAGATAACAGAATTTTCATCAAAAAGAGAAACTGGGCTTTGGCTGAATTTTGTTCATCTCGTTCATCAGCAAATGATATTATAAATAATTAACTTATAACCATAATTAATAAAGTGATCAAACCCATTATTCCATAGTCCATTACATTTTGGCATATAGGTTTAAGGGAAAAAAATAGCAAACTTTTATTTTTCTGGAAAACTCAATTTATGTCTTCCTGTTTCTTTAATTGGGACCAGTTAATTCATACTGTGTATTTTCGATATTGCTTCTTTGGTGATGCATTAGAATTTCAGGTAGGTTCAGAATGCAAAACAGTTTATTTTAGCATTGTGAATCTGTTACTTAAATGTTTTGAGTTTATATTTTAGGTAGTGAAAGTCATATTCGCTCAGTCATATCTGACTCTTGGCAACCCCCAGGATTGTAGTCCCTCAGGCTCCTCTGTCCATGGGATCTTCCAAGCAAGAATACTGGAGTGGGATGCCATTCCCTTCTCCAGGGGATCCAGGGATCTTCCCGACCCAAGGATTGAACCTAGGTCTCTTGCACTGCAGGCAGATTCTTTCACATATGAGCCATCAGGGGGGCATTTCAGGTAGTGGGAGAATGTAAATGTTTTCTGGTTTCCCAAATGGTGCTAGTGGTAAAGACTGGCCTGCCAGGGCAGGAGATGTAAGAGATGCAGTTTAGATCCCAGGGTCGGGAAGAACCCCTGGAGAAGGGCATGGCAGTCCACTTCAGTATTCTTATCTGGAGAATCCCATGGACAGAGGAGGCTGGTAGGCTGCAGTCCATGGGGTTGCACAGAGTTGACAAGCCTGAGTGACTTAGCACACAGAACACCCTAATTTGTCCTCATTCTCACTGTGGGTGCTCAGACCCAGCCCACATCCACTACAGCATCCTAACCTGTGGCCACATTCACTGTGGTCCCCCACTGAGATATGTTTTCAGCAGAGCAGAGGGAGGGTGGTTTTCAATTATAAATCAGATTCTGTCCCACCCCATCAAAACTCATCAGAAGATTCCAGCCTCAAGATGAATAAAATCCAACATCTGTACCCTGACTAACAAAACCCAGTGTGATTCCATGCTGGCCTCCCTCTAAACCCACGTGGTCCAAATGTACATCCTCTGAGTCCACTCCCTTCTCATTCTGTGACTAATGTAAGCCTTCCCCATGCAGGGCTCCTCACCAGCCCTGAGTGTCCTCCTGTGCCCTCTCCCAGGTGGGCTTCTCAGATGAAGGTTTGGGGTTTCAGCCATGATCAACAGATGATCGCGCACTGCCTAGGCAACAGTGCATCCTAAGCATTGTCAGTCGAGTTGATCTATAAGGAGGCAGCGTTTTGGAAGGAATACTGCATTGTGTTAGAAATGGATGCAAAAGCTGCTTGTACTATTTTTCTTAATCTTAAACCTTTTAAAAGAATTCTTTGGGAGAATAGCATTGAAATATGTATACTACCACATAAGAAACGAATCGCCAGTCTATGTTCGATGCAGGATGCAGGATGCTTGGGGCTGGTGTATGGGGATGATCCGGAGGGATGATGTGGGGTGGGAGGTGGGAGGAGGGGTTCATGTTTGGGAGTTCATGTACACCCGTGACGGATTCATGTCAATGCATGCCAAAACCAATACAGTACTGTAAAGTAAAATAAAGTAAAAATTTAAAAAAAAATTTTAAAAAAGAATTTTTATGAATTTTTCCATTATTACAAAAATAAATAACAAATTTCACATTAGAAGATTACCATTTATATATAATTATATATATATATTAAATCTTTAATATGTATATTAAAATCTTTGGTGAGTCTTTCCAGAATTCCTGCTATGTTTGGTTGTATCAAACTACTCTTTTAAAAGACTACCTCACATAATTGCTACTGTGAATCTCAGAAGTGCACTTCACTTGATAGAGAAGGGAAGAGAACATGTCTTTAGTTGTAGCAAAGGGAACAAAGCTTTAAACTTTCAAGCATTTGTACTGCCCTCCTGGGATATCTTTTAATTAAAATAAATTAAAGGAAGTTTTTGAGAGCAGGATTTTGAGTTCTGAAGTGTCATGGTTAAAGCAGTCAAATGACAGATTCATGACTGCTTTATTACTAAGAGCTTACAATTATGTAAACAGTTGGTGAATACATCCTGCAGTGAGTACGTATTTCACTCCTTAAACAGGTAGCAGACTTATTCTGCTAAATATGCTCCCCACGGAGCCTAGCTAGTGACCTCACATCAATTTCACATGGATAATGTAGATGCTTGTGCATAAGGCAGCCAATTTTCATAGGGAAAAAAAGATTTAACATGTAATGATATGAAGATTTTCAAATGCAATACTAAATCTTAATAATATACATATGCATACATAAACAGAGATATACAATGGGGATTGTTAGAAAAAAAATGGCACTGACTTTTCAAAGTGGAAAGCTTCTTTAGAAGTCTTGTTAGATAAGTTTCTCCAAGCTTATTTTATATCTCCAGGATGTATATCTTTCAGGATCAACTAGATATTGCTAGGTTAGCATAAGTCAACTTGTAATGCCTTCCTCAGTTATCAGGGTGACCATTTTGGAGTGCTACACCATTGAAGGATATTTTCATTTATGCCTTTTCCAGAGAGATGATATGGGGTGGGAGGTGGGAGGGGCGTTCAGGATTGGGAACTCATGTAAACCTGTGGCGGATTCGTGTCAATGTACGGCAAAACCAATACAGTATTGTAAAGTAAAATAAAGTAAAAATATAAATTAAAAAAATAAAAATAGATTTGACATACAATTTACATATTTTAAATTCTGTCCACTTAAAGTATGCAAATGATGGACTTTAATATATTGAGAGCATTATACACCCATCACCATAACCTAATTTTAGAGTGTTTTCATCAGCCCACAAAGAAATCTGCTCTCCTTAGCTACTTTTTATCTGCCCCTCTCCTTACACTCTTCAATATTAATAGATTAAAGCAGACAGTGTGTAGTCTTTTGTCCTCAGTTCCTTCACTCAGCAGAATGATTCTGAGGTCTGTCATTGTCTTAGCCTGTATCTCTACACCTTTCCTTTTAATTGACCAATAATATTTCATTGAATGTATTTGACACATTTTGCTTATCTAAGCATCAGTCAGCAGACTCTTGAACTATTTTACATTTTGAGTGTTATGAATAACTCTGCTATAAATAGAAGAGTATACTAGCTTTATGTGTATATATGTTTCCAGGTCTCTTGAGTATAAAACCTAGGGATGAAATTGCTGGATCATATGGTAAAACTGTTTTAACCATCTGAATAACTGCCAAAAATATATTCCAAATTTTCTGTCCCATTTTACTTTCCCACCAGCAGTGTATAAAGGTTCCAATCTCTCTACACACTTGCCAACACCTGTTATCATCTCTGAGTACAGCCCTCATAGAGGGTAGGAACTGCTATCTCATTGTGGTTGTTAAATTCTTTTCCCAAGCAGTACTGAGCATATTTTCATGTGCTTATTGGCCATTCATCTATCTTCTTTGGAAAAAGTCTCTTTGTATGCTTTGCCCACTTTTTAATTGTGTTTTGTTGTGGTTGAGCAATAAGCATCCTGTATACACTTAGTAGATTTATCAGCTGCAAATATTTTCTCTCATTCTGTGGATTGTCTTTTCGCTTTCTCGGTAGCATCCTTTGCAGCTAAAAATCTTTCAATTTTCGTGAAACCCAAATATTTAGTCCCTTTTTATTGCTTCTGCTTTGATGTCATATCTAAGAAATCATAGCCTAACAAGATCACAAATGATCTGCTTCTCTTTTTTCTTCCAAGATTCTGTAACTTTAGCTGCTACATTCATGTCTGCGGTCTATTGGGATAATTTTTCTGTCTGTGAGGCAGAAATTTAAATTAATTATTTCCATGTGGATACCCAATTTTCACAGCACTGTTCAGTAGAATGAGAATTTTTTGAGTGATTATATGTCAATACTTCTGAAGAATTTCTTCTGTAGGATGTCTTTGTTTCTCGGAAAAGCTCTAGAACATTGATATTTTGACCTAGTATGAAATTGAGGTTAAATAATTTGTTCAATATTTCTTTTTTATTGAAATATAATTGGCATATAACATATTTTTATATTGCAGTATGATCATTAAAATAAGTTGATGTCCATCACAATACTTTAAGTGATGACTTCTAAGATCTACTGTGACAGAAATATTATTAACTGTACTCATCATGCTCTGCATTATATCACTTATTTGATAATTAAAATTTGTAGCTTATGGCCCTCTTCATTTCTCCCATACCTTAGCTCTTGCAACCATCAACCTCTTCTCTATATCTAGAAGTTTGGCTTTTTTTGTTGCCTTTTTTTTTTTTTTAATTTCTCACATGAGTGAGAGCATATGGGTGTGCATGTGTGTGTGTGTGTGTGTGTGTGTGTGTGTGTGTGACTTCTTCCTTATTGATTTATTCATCAGCCAACCCATAGGTTGCTTCTATAACTTGGCTGCTANTGTGTTCTTTTTTTTTTTTTTAATTTCTCACATGAGTGAGAGCATATGGGTGTGCATGTGTGTGTGTGTGTGTGTGTGTGTGTGTGTGTGTGTGTGACTTCTTCCTTATTGATTTATTCATCAGCCAACCCATAGGTTGCTTCTATAACTTGGCTGCTAAAAATAATGCAGTGACCTGGGGTGCATATATGTTTTTGAATTAATGTTTTATTTTCTTCAGATAAATACCCAGAAGTGGGATTACTGGATCATATGGTAACTCTATTTTTAATTTGAAAACGAATCTTTATACTACTTTCCATAATGGCTATTCCCACCAAGAAAGCACAGAAAATTCCCTTTTCTCCACATCCTTGCCAACACTTGTTATCTCTTGTTTTCTGGGAATAGCTATCTAAAAGATGGGGGCAGGGTGTCATCTCATTGTGGTTCAATTTCCTTTCCCTGATGAATAAGGATGTTGAGCATCTTTTCACAGACCTGTTGGCCACCTCTATGCATTTTGGGAAAAAGGTCTATTCAGGTCTCCTGATCAGTTTCTATTTAGAATTTTTTTTTCTCACTATTGAGCTGTGTGTGTGTGTGTGTGGATATTAATCCCTTATCAGATATATGTTTGGCAAATATTTTCTCCATCCAGTAGGACGTATTTTCCTGCTGTGTGCAGAAACTTCTCTAGGTTGACGTAGTCACATCTGTTTACTTTGACTTTGCTTTCCTTTGCTTTTGAAGTCAGATCTAAAAATTCAACCTCAAGACCAATTTCAAGGAGCTTTCCCCCTGTATTCTCCTAAGAGTTTTATGGTTTCAGGTCTTATATTCAGATCTGTAATCCATTTGGAGTTAATTTTGTACAGTAAAATTGTACGGTGTATGAGTCTAGTTTTAATCTTTTGTATGTCTAGTCAAGGCTATGGTTTTTCCTGTGGTCTCGTATGGATGTGAGAGTTGGACTGTGAAGAAGGCTGAGCACCGAAGAATGGATGCTTTGGAACTGTGGTGTTGGAGAAGACTCTTGAGAGTCCCTTGGACTGCAAGGAGATCCAACCAGTCCATTCTGAAGGAGATCAGCCCTGGGTGTTCTTTGGAAGGAATGATGCTAAAGCTGAAACTCCAGTACTTTGGCCACCTCATGAGAAGAGCTGACTCATTGGAAAAGACTCTGATGCTGGGAGGGATTGGGGGCAGGAGGAGAAGGGGATGACCGAGGATGAGATGGCTGGATGATGGCATCACTGACTCGATGGACATGAGTCTGAGTGAACTCCGGGAGTGCCGATGGACAGGGAGGCCTGGCGTGATGCAACTCATGAGGTCGCAAAGAGTCGGACATGACTGAGCGACTGAACTGAACTGAACTGATGCAGCTCTCCTCTTTTCCCAACAAACACTGATTAAGAGACTATCCTTACCTCATTTTATATTTGTGGCTTCTTTTCCTAAATTAATTTACCATGTTTGCACAGGTTTGTTGCTGGGCTCTTTGTTAGAGTCCAGTGATTTTTATGCCTGTTTTTATGCCAATACCATATGGTTTTGATTATTATAGCTTTGCAATATAGTTGGAAATCCAGGAGGGTAAGCCTCTAGGTTTGTTCTTTTTTCTCTAGATTGCTTTGGTGATTCTGGGTCTTTCATGGTTCCATAAGAATTTCATGTTTTTTCTACTTTTGTAAAAAATGACATTTTGATAGGGATTGTATTGAACCTGCAGATTTTTTATGATAGTATGGATATTTTACAATATTAATTCACCCAGTCCATGATTGTGGGATATGTTTCAAACTTATTTGCATTATCTTCAATTTGTTAAATCTCTATAGTTTTCATGTGAAGGTATTCTACTTTCTTTGTTAAATTTATTCCCAGTTTCACTATTCTTTTGATATATTTATGAATGAAATCATTTTCTTACTTTCTCATACTTTATAATTAGTGTATAGAAGTGCAATAGATTTTTCATATTGAGTTTGTATCCAGTAACTTTATAGAACTTATTTATTAGTCTGACAGACTTTGGTGGAGTTTTTAGCTTTTCTGTGTATAAAATCACGTCACATGCAAATAATGAAAGTGTTGCTTTTTCCTTTCCAATCAGGATGACTTTTTATTTTTCCCTTAATTGCTGTGGCTATAAACTCCAAGACTATATTGGATTAAAATGGTGATAATAAGCATTATTTTATGTTCTGGGTTGCAGAACATAAACTCCAGTACTGTGGCCACCTCATGTGAAGAGTTGACTCATTGGAAAAGACTCTGAGGCTGGGAGGGATTGGGGGCAGGAGGAGAAGGGGACGACAGAGGAGGAGATGGCTGGATGGCATCACTGACTTGATGGACATGAGTTTGTGTGAACTCTGGCAGTTGGTGATGGACAGGGAGGCCTGGCATGCTTCGATTCATGGGGTCACAAAGAGTTTGACATGACTGAGCGATTGAACTGAAATGAAATGAATTTTTAAATTTGTTTATTTATGCATTTTTTTCTTGGTGATTCTAGGTTAATACTTGTCAGGTTTTTGTTTTGTTTTGTTTTTGTAGAACCAGCTTTGGTTTTATTGATCTTTTCCATTGGAGCTTCAGTTTTAGCATTAGTCCTTCCAAAGAATATTCAAGGTTGATTTCCTTTAGGACTGACTGGTTTTATTCCTATTCTGGGAACATAAATGTTTACACTTATTATATCTTCTTTTGGACTGTCTCCTTTATCATAATGTAGCACTTTTCTTTGTCTCTTATTATAGTCTTTATTTTAAAATCTATTTTGTTTAATAAAGGGCTTCCCTGATAGCTCCGTTGGTAAAGAATCTCCCTGCAATTCAGGAGACCTCAGTTCAATCCCTGAATCAGGAGGATACACTGGAGAAGGGATAGGCTACCCACTCCAGTATTCTTGGGCTTCCCTTGTGGCTCAGCTGGTAAAGATATCAGCCTGCAATGCAGGAGACCTGGGTTCAGTCCCTGGAGTGGGAAGATCCTCTGGAGAAGTGAAAGGCTACCGACTCCAGTATTCTTGCCTGGAAGTCCATGGGATCACAAATAGTCGGACATGACTGAGTAACTTTCATTTTCACTTTGATAAAAATACAGATACTCCAACTTTCTTTTGGCTGTTATTTGCATAAAATATATTTTTTCATTGCTACATTTTCAGCCTGGGTATGTCCTTACATCTGATGTGATTCTCTTGTAGGCAGCATATAGAGGGGTCTTAAAAAAAAATAATCCATTCAGCCACCCTATAACTTTTGATTGGAAAATTTAGTCGATTTATATTTAAATTATTCATAAGTATGTACTTCCTGTCATTTTGCTAATTGTTTTTTGGTGGCTTTGTGGTTCCTCTGTTATATCCTTCTCTTGTTTTTACCTTTGTGGTCTGATGACTTTCTGTAATGATTTGCTTAGATTTTTTTTCTCATTATATTTTGTGTATCTACTGTAAGTTTCTGCTTGGTATTTGCCATGAGACTTACACAAAACTATCTGTGCTTATAGTTTAGAGCAGTCAATTTTAAATATATAACAACTTAACTTGCAGTCAATTTTAAATATATAACAACTTAACTTGAACATATTCTAGATCTCTACACTTTTATTCTGCCCTTCCTACACTTTTTTTTGATATAATATTTTATATTTTTTATCATGGATATGTTTACTAATCATTATTGTTACTTATACTACTTTTTTCAGTGTCCTTCACACTAGCTTTATAGGTGTTTAATCCACTGTTTTTATATTAACCTTCACCAGTGAGGTTTATCTTGTTACTAATTAGTGCCCTTTGCAGCTTAAGGAAGTCTTTTTTTTTTTTAATTTAGAAATTTATTCTGTTTAATCCACAAGCTTTATATAGCTTTAGTTAAAGAGAAAAAAAAAAAAAAAAACAGTGAAAACAAGACATTATTTCAAGTCTGGGCCCTTTCAGCTTTCCAAATACAAGAGCTCAGAAAGTTGTATATACCAACTGGAACAAGACAAAATTATGAATGGAGCCATGACATTTCATAAAACAAAATTTTATGTAACGGAAGGATCCTTCCTGGGGCTAATTAATTGCCTTTCCAAAGAAAGAGAAAATAATGAAGTTCCAGTGTTCCAAATCAACTTGTTACACATCTATATAAACCCACAGTGTCCTGGCAAACAACATGCTTTCATTTGCTGTCTCATCTTAGAGCTCGAATCTTGATTCATTTCAGCAGAGGCTCCATAGGCAACAGGAAAGATTGTGGCATTAAAATATTCATTTATACTTATGTGGTAGTTCAACAGTGGTCTTATTTCTGGGCAAGCTTGCAAACCATCAAGGTTGAAAGCATCATAACTTAAATGGGTGCTAAGACTCAAATGAGAAAAAGGAAAAAAGAAAGAAAAAGTAGAAAGAAAAACCTCTGGGAATAGCCAGGGGTATTTAAAAGAACCATAAGAATGCCAACAATATTTAAACCTCCTTTTTTAAAAAGGGGATTTTTCTTTTTTGGCTTAAAATATTTCACTCTAAATGAATTTATGTCAGCTTTCAATGAAAGAATGTCACTAATACACTGTGGACACCTTTTGCAACGTAAATCCATGCCCCCCCCCCTTTTTTTTACATGGTGAACTTCAACCTAGCAATTATTACAACAAATGCTATAGTCTAAAGCTCAAACACATTTTAGCAATTTTGAAATTGCATACAAACCAAATAAAATTTACATTGGAAGTCTTTTTTAACATATATCTTAAAGAAGTTCAGTGGTGATGAACTCTTTTAGTTTTGGCTGTCTGGAAACAGTCTTTATTTCTACAATCCTGAATAATAACTTGGCCAAGTAGATTATTATTGGTCAGCAGTTTTATTGTTTGTTTCCTTTTAGCACTTTGAATATATCATGTCACACCCGTTCAGCCTCAGACACCCTGTTGAAAATCTGCTTATAGTCTTCTGGGGGTTACCTTGTATGTGATGTGTTATTTTTCTCTTGCTGCTTTTAAGATTAGTCATTTGTCTTTGACAGATTAATTTTATGTCTTAGTACATGTCTCTTGGGGTTCATTTTATTTGGAACTCTCTGGGTTCCCTGAATCTGTACATCTGCTTCCTTCCCCAGGTTAGGAAAAATTTCAGCCATTGTTTATTTACATAAGTTTCCTGCTGCTTTCATTCCTTTTCTCCATTTTGGACTCCTAACTGTGAATTTTAGTTTGCTTGATGCTGTACCAAAAGTCCCGTAAGCTATGAATGCTTTTTAAAGTTTTTTCTCTTTGCTCTTCTATTTGGGTCATTTCCACTGCCCTGTCTTCCAGATCAGTGACCCTTTCTTCTGCTTCATTTAGGGTGCTGTTGAACCCCTCCTGTGTATTTTTCAGCTTAGTTACTCTATTCTTCAGTGATCTTTTTTTTTTCTATTTGGTACTTTCTGATATTTTATTGATATATCTCTTTGTTAAAGTTTTAACTATTAATCAATGTTTCTGCCAAGTTCTATTATCATTTTATGACACTTATTTTTAATTTTATCAGGCAAATTACTTATTTCTATGTTATTAAGCTTCTTTTTCTGATTTTCTATCTTCGTTCATTTGGAAAATGTTCCTTAATATAAACATTTGTTAAACATATATGTATTTTATTACCTAGGAATTCCACTCTTTGCTGTTTCCCCATCTGTAGTGAAAACAAAAGTCCAAACAACATTTTGTACAAAAATTATAAACTTGTTCATATAGCCTGAAACTGAAACAACCCAAATGTCCCTCAATGGAAAAGCAGATAAACATATGTTAATATATTCATACAATAGAATTCTACCCAGCAATAAAAATGAGTTACTGATATGTTCAACACATTAATGAATTTTTAAGACATTATATGGGGAGACAGACACCAGACGCAAGAGGTATAATTGTATTTACAGAAAGACCAGATGAAGTCAATTTATAATAAAAATCAGAAAAGTTGCCTATGGAGGGAGGGGGTAAGAAATGAATATAAGGTGCAAAGAGTAACTTAAGATGAAATGGAAGTGATGTATGCCTTCATTCAGTGTGCTGTCTACATCTGTTGGCATGAACCATTTCTTCAAAATAAGTGAACTATACATTTAAGATACATGCATTTCACTGTAAACATATACTACCTCAATTTAAAAAATAACTATTTTATAGCAACTTGGGTTCTGAACCTGGAAAGGAAGGTTGGAATCCATGGGCATTTTAGGTTGAATTGCTACTGAATTTCAAATGTCTTTGTGTTTTATTAGTATGTTTTACTAACTATTCATTCTAGTTTTGTTTCAAATCACCCCTTATTAAGATAGTCTTCAGTTTTAATAAGGGAAAAATTGTTCCATAAAATATGTGTTAATTCATAACAATTGTTTGTCAGTTTCATAATGTTATATATTCAATGCTAGCTTGAATGAGCAACATTTTTAGCTGTGGGGAATTATTACAGTTTACCTTCTTTACATATTAACCAAAATAATATCTTCATTTTCAGTGTCTGAAATTGAAATAGGTATTCATTTGAACACTGCAGTATTGCCATTTTTGTAGCAAAAAAGCAATAGAATGTTCCCAGAGTCATAGGGTTCAAGCTGACACGTTTCATTGATTCCATAAAGGTAAATGGAAAGAAATTTCAAAACTATGATGAGCATAATGCTTCATATAGTTGTAACCACCTATTACAAGGTTTCATTTGTTGCAGAACATAAGGAGAGATGAGAAGAGGTAGGAGGTTATTATAAATAATAAGTCAGAGTTGGTTGGAAAACTGACTCAAGATATCTGTGGAAAAGAAGCCGGGTTGAAAGAAACCAAGAAAATAATGGGCATCACTGATAATTTCACCTTCAGAATGAATAATTATTGACAAGTAGGTTGTCTCTGTAGAGATTTATTACTTGGATTTGGGGGTGACCAGCTGGTTCTTGGAGGATGCACTCATCAAATAAGGGAGGGGGCTGCTAGTTTACATCCAAGAAAGCCTTTCTTTGTAGGATGAATATTGTAAACAGTCATGGAAATAATCAATCATTTGGAAATGGGGAAAAGGACATTTGCTATTATAGCAGGACAAAATAAATGAACCAATTGGTTGCAAACAGGGAAGGAATATGGAATATTTATCTTAATCCCATAATACACAATACAACACAAAACACAGAATAACTGATGAAAAGCTATTTATTGATTTAATGGTTATAAATACTGATCCTCGGAGAAGGCAACGGCACCCCACTCCAGTACTCTTGCCTGGAAAATCCCATGGATGGAGGAGCCTGGTTGGCTGCAGTCCATGGGGTCGCAAAGAGTCGGACACGACTGAGCAACTACACTTTCACTTTTCAACTTCATGCACTGGAGAAGGAAATGGCAACCCACTCCAGTGTTCTTGCTTGGAGAATCCCGGGGACAGGGGAGTCTGGTGGGCTGCTGTCTATGGGGTCGCACAGAGTCAGACACGACTGAAGCGACTCAGCAGCAGCAATACTGATCCAGTACTCAGTGCAGAGAGCACGGGTACAGACTATCAGGTGACTCAGGAAACTGCATGGGTGAAACTTCAAGATCAAGAAGAATTTTATTTAGTTGACATATACTTATTCGGTTTAACATTTGACCAGGCACAATGGTTTAAATCTTTGCTGTTCAGGATATGAAAGGAAACTGCTGCAGGCTATGATCACCCCAGTTACAGAGGACAGGATTTTCCAGAAGAGAAGAAAATCGCTCCCTTTAAACTTTTAGGCTTTTTAGGCTTTAAAGCCCAGAAAATTGTCTGGTAGGGCTCATGTGAAAACACCAGTACCAGTTCTCTAGGGGTGACGTGGGTGTGGAATCCTGCGTTTTTAACAAGCCACGAGGTGAGGTTGATGCTGGTGAGGCAGGGCCCCACTGAATAGCGAGTCTTCAGACCTTGCTGTGCCTGGGATGGGCAGGGAGTCTGGAGGGGGATGGGAGACCTGTGCACACGGTCCCATTTATCCAGGTCTGGGGAGAAGATCGGGAGGGTAACAGCTCTTCCAAAGGCCAGACAGTTGTTTGCAGTTTAAAGCAGCCCACCACTGTCACTCCGTCGCTATTGATGGAGTGGTGTCTGTACGCAGATCTTGACTTTCAGTGCCCCGAGCAAGAACAGAAGAGGCAAAAGTCATGGTATCTGTCCTTAAATTTCTCACTCTGCTTCCAGGGAGGTTATTTGACAAAAATAATAAAAAAAAAAAACATACAACACCACCAATTTAAAAACCTGAATAAACATACTAAGCTTCCCTGGATGGTGAATCATAAATGGTTTACAAATGCTAGAGATCACCAGGGCAATTGAGGCGGATGCCTCTGAGTGACATTTGAAAAGGTTTAATACTAGAGCTGCACTTTAAATACGAGGGAGGTAGCTGATAAGCTAAAAAAAAAAAACATACAACACCACCAATTTAAAAACCTGAATAAACATACTAAGCTTCCCTGGATGGTGAATCATAAATGGTTTACAAATGCTAGAGATCACCAGGGCAATTGAGGCGGATGCCTCTGAGTGACATTTGAAAAGGTTTAATACTAGAGCTGCACTTTAAATACGAGGGAGGTAGCTGATAAGCCATGAAGAAGCAGGTGTCCTCTGTGAACATCCAGAGGAGGGATCAAAGGAAAACAGTTAAGAGAGATGGGAGCCGTGGCTTGTCTGAAGGTGCAACTTGGTGGGCGTGATCACAGATGAAAGCTAATACAGAGACAGTAGCAACCTTCTTGAAAATGGATGAGAAAGAAAGGTGTGGGTTTCTGAACAGTGAAAGAAAATGACATGATTTAAATGACAGTCATGGACACTGGAGCTGGATGAAATAGATTGGAATGAAAAGTCTAAAAATGGAAAAGTCCGCAAGGCCACTGCAGTGACTTGAGACTGCTGATGGCCGGGCGTGGGGCGCAGAGAAACTCGGCTCAGCGGGAAGTGCCAACCTCCCCAGGCCCCAGGTGAAGAGGAAGGGGTGGGCTACAAGGGCCCGTTCAGGGGTTCTCTTCCACTCTCTTGAGGCACTTTCTTCCATCTTTAGCACTCTCTTCCCCAGTGCCTCTGTCAAAGAGTGAGAAGGTGACCCACATGCGACACAGAAAGGATGGTCTGAGGCCTCTTCAGAGTAACAGTTGCTGGCAGGAAAGCACCACGGTGATAAGACTGTGCCTGTTTTTGTTTACATCTCTAATTTTATTTTATTAGACTATAGCTGAATTACAATGTTGTGTTAGTTTTTGGCAGTGAAGTGATTCTGATATATATATATATATATATATATATATATTTAATATATATACATTTTCATGCTTGTTCCCACTACGGATAATTATAGGACATTCAATAGAATTCCCTGTGCTATACAGTTAATACCTTGTTGTTTATCTATTTATATATAGTAGTTTGCATCTGGCTCAGACGGTAAAGCGTCCATCTGCAGTGCAGGAGACCCGTGTTTGATCCCTGGGCTGGGAAGATCCCCGGGAGAAGGAAATGGCAGCCCACTCCAGTATTCTTGCCTAGAAAATTCCATGGATGGAGCCTGGTAGGGCTACCGTCCATGGGGTCGCAAAGAGTCGAACACGATTGAGCGACTTCACTTTCACTTTCACTTTCTTTCAATCCCAAACTGCTTTTTTTAATTGGAGGATAATTATTTTTCAGTGTTTTCTTGCTTTCTGCCATATAATAATGCAAATCACTCATAATTATATACACAATATATATGTATACATATAGGGCTTCCCTGGTGGCTCAGAGGTTAAAGCGTCTGCCTGGAATGCAGGAGACCCGAGTTCGATCCCTGCGTCGGGAAGATCCCCTGGAGAAGGAAATGGCAACCCACTCCAGTACTCTTGCCTGGAGAATCCCATGGAAGGAGGAGACTGGTGGGCTACAGTCCATGGAGTCGCAAAGAGTCGGACACGACAGAACGACTTCACTTTCACTATGTGTGTGTGTGTGTGTGTGTGTGAATATATATATATATGTATACACCCTCCCTTTGAACCTCCCTCCCACCACCCTGTCATCCTACCCTTCTAAGTCGTCAAAGAAAAGGGGATAAGATTCAATAGTAAAGTCTCAGGGAAATATTTGAGGAGATTGGGAATTTCATCCCATGCTGCAGATCAAATAATATAAGAAACATTCTTTTCTATTGGGTTGACCAAATGTTCGTTGGCGCTTTCCCATAAGAAAACCTGGACAAGTTTTTTGGCCAAAGCAGTATTTGCCACAGTGAGTCTTAAATTCTGAGGGGTAGCATGAAAAGCACTGACTTGGAAAATCCAAAAATGTGTATTCTGGCCAGACCTTCTCTGTCACTTAGCTGTGTCAATTTCAGAAAAAGTTTATTGATTGAGGGTGGCAGTTTTCTTTTCTGTAAAGTGACAACTGATGGCTAACCTACTGGCTGTTATGCTTGCTATGAAAGTTATTTGAAAGGCAGACGAGAGATAATAGAAGCAGAGTATTTTCTAAAGTTACTAGTCTGGAAAAAGATCAGTTGTGATGCAATTGACAGTAAGCAAAAGTCTGCAAGAATGCCTTTTACCTTTTAAGGAGAATGTAACGCCTTCTGTTCTAACTTAGTGCAGTTGTTCATTTGTTCAGACAGCAGGCAGTTGTTCATAATAATGATATAGATTCAGGAATTACTCATGGTGAGTGCTAATTAATCTTATAGGATCATAGTATGTACTTAGGAAGATATTCATTTTTTTCATGATTTTATTTTTCAAAAGCAGTTTGGGGTTCACAGCAAAATGGAGGGGAAGGTACAGAGGTCTCCCATAATGCCCTACCCACATTCATGCAGAGCCTTCCCCATTATCCACACCCCCACCAGATGGTACATGTGTTAAACTGATGGACCTACACTGACATGTCACCATCACCCACATTCTATCCTGTTCCTAAGGGTTTATCCCGGGTGCTGTGCATCCTGTGAATGTGACAAATGTATAACAATGTGTATGGATCATTACGTCACACAGTGTAGTCTCCCCACCCTAAAAATCCTCTGTGTTCCAGCTTTTTTCTGTTTCTTCCTGAAGAAGCCATTCAGGAAGAGATCCAAAAGCTTGGATTAAATTGCCCCAGTGTGCAAGCTAGGCTACTTTAAGGAAATCAGAACTAAACAAAGGAATTAGAAATCAGACAAGAACACAAAAGTGGAGCTATGTGTGAGAGCTAATAAGCACACAAGGATTCTGAGAAGTTCATTCTAAAATTCTCCACTTCTATCTGTACGGAAGCTTTAGCTTAGGCTGTTAAAAACGTGCTACTCTCTAAGCAGGCACTCTTTATGTACACATTTTTAACTGAGTAACCTAAAAACTTTCTTACAAATAATAATGGAGAATTTTAAAATGAACATTTCAAAATCCATATTAGATAATATTGTGTCATCATTAAGCCTCCTAAATGTGGTAATTACATTTTATGTACAAGAATGCTTTTGTTCTTATGAGATAAATGCTGAAATGCTTATGGCTGAAGTGTCATGATGTCTGCAACTAATTTTCAAATGTTTCAAAGTAGAGAGAGAATTGATAGTTTCTATATATCAAGTAAATGTGGCAAAATGTTAACAACCGGTGATTATCACTGAAGAAGACATGTGTTCACTATTTGTGCAATCTTCTGTTGAACTGAAAACTTGCCAAATCAAAAGTTGGTGGAAAAAAATCTTGAACTCTATTTAGGAGCTTTGTTGACAGTACTATTGGTGAAGTAATTCCAAACTATTTCATGTATGTTATAGGATTAGGCAAATGAGTAAAAATATTGACCACAGTAGCTGTAGGTACTTTGTATCATGTCATTCTGTTCCGTTTTCTTCATCACATTTATAATCTCTAAAACAATCATTTTGTTAATGTATTTGCTTGTCTGTTTAATGTTAGCCCCTACTCATGCTATTTGAGCAGATTAAGAAAAATAAAGAAAACAAAACAAAACAAAACAAAAAAAAAAACACCTGCTACAAAATATCTCAAAGCTGTGAGGTTATAAGAAAAACCCAGAGATAGGAAATGCCCACACTCAAGGACTTTTCCATAGAATTTTTTTTTTGTCCTGAATTTCGTTTACCACATTTTAGTGTATATTGTCCTATGAAATTTTGCTCAGCTTAAACTCAAGCACATAAATTCATGTTTACTAATTAAAGCTACTTTATAGTATATAGTTTGGAGAAAATTAGAGACATATAAAGTATTTTTTGCTTTACTTTCCAAATATATTTAAATAGTCCTAAAATATAAAAAATAATTCAGAAGAATACGTTTGTCATAAACCACATTTCAGAGCTACAATGCTGGTCGTCAAGCAGACCTTACGAAATTAATTTCTAGGCAGCGATGAATCATATTAGAAGCAATCCTGGTTTCAGTGGAGCCTGTATAACCTGAAGGAATGGCGCACCTTTTGTCTGTAATTGAGGGATATTTCTGACCATCTATCCTGTGAGCTCAGATGACAGGTGCTATCTGTTGCTCTCTGCATCTGACAGTTTGGACACATCCATTCATTAGAAATACTCTTCTCCCTCAAAAATAGCCGCCTAAAAGACTATCCATTTAAGATTCCTCCATGTCTTTCCATGGCTTGATAGCTTATTTTTTTTTAGTGATGAATAATATTCTATTATCCAGCACGCTACAGTTTATTTGTCAATTCACCAACTGAAGGAGGGCAATTACAAATAAAGCTGTAATTAACATTCATGTGCAGATTTTGTGAGCAACTAACACTTTCACTTTGTGTAGATATAAAATTATCCATATAATGTTAATCATTATGATATTTAATTATGTCCAAAATCACTCTAACAAAGAAGATATTAATATTAATGATGTTTATCTATACATAAAGCCTCATTTCCTCTAAATTTTCTTTTTTTATTTAATTATTTTATTTTTTAAATATAAATTTATTTATTTTAATTGGAGGTTAATTACTTTACAATATTGTATTGATATTCAGTTCAGTTCCGTTCAGTCACTCAGTCGCGTCTGATTCTTTGGAAGATTAAATTCTTGCTTAGGGATGTGCATAGGTTAAAAACATTCACTGTCCAATTATGTATGAAATATTGAATGTAACTACTAGTATCATTCGGAGAAGGCAATGGCATCCCACTCCAGTACTCTTGCCTGGAAACTCCCATGGACGGAGGAGTTTGGTAGGCTGTAGTCCATGGGGTCGCTGAGTCAGACACGACTGAGTGACTTCACTTTCACTTTTCACTTTCATGCATTGGAGAAGGAAATGGCAACCCACTCCAGTGTTCTTGCCTGGAGAATCCCAGGGATGGTGGAGCCCAATGGGCTGCCGTCTGTGAGGTCGCACAGAGTCGGACACGACTGAAGCAACTTAGCAGCAGCAGCACTAGTATCATTAGCAGATGACCAAGAAGTTTGTTAATCCATTTACACCTATAGACCCTAACCTGCCACATTCATTTGTTGATGGTAATCAGGGCTTCATTTTAAGAGTCATTATAAGGATCAGAAGGGCTTCCCTGGAGGCTCAGACAGTAAAGCGTCTGCCTGCAATGCAGGAGACACGGGTTCAATCCCTGGGTCGAGAAGATCCCCTGGAGAAAGAAATGGTGCCCCACTCCAGTACGCTGGCCTGGAAAATTCCATGGATTGAGGTGCCTGGTAGGCTACAGTCCATGGGGTCGCAAAGAGTCAGACACGACTGAGCGACTTCACTAGGTATAAGGATCAGAAAAGCAAGAGTCACTCGTTTTGCCTTAACTTTCAAACATAGCGTACAGGGGATTTGGGGGGAGTTATAAGCTCGATGGACTAGAGGAGGGAGGGAAGAAAAGCCCTTCGCTGGAGGAAAGCACACAGCCTGCCGTGAAGGGGAACTGAGGAATACGAAAAACAAGGATAGTGAAGATTTTCATTATCTACCGGGGCAAAATGGTGAAACTCCAATTCCTGTTAACTCATGTTAGTAATGAACTGAATTTTATTTTCTCCCTGTCTTCTCATGTTCTGATAGCTTTCCTCAGAAATTGGGCAGTTCCTCAGAATATTAGAGGTTTCTCAATAAAAACACTTCCTGAGAGAACAGTGACCTTTC